>MU865004.1:0-94599 GCA_033576145.1 Cladorrhinum samala | reverse complement strand
GGGGTGCACATCCCGTCCATTTTTTAACATGGGCTAAAATGAATGGGGTGGGTTTTTTTTTAACCCCCGGGGGGGGTTTTTATTTTCACGGTACTTTTTGGTTTCCCCCCCCCCCCCCCCCCCTTTTTTTTTTTTTTTTTTTTTTTGTTCTATTCGTATTGTTGTTGTCTCGATACCCCAGACTTTGTCACTTTTGGTTTCATAAAGGTACATATTGTTTAGTATTAGCGTATAAATTAGATACCGATCAGAGAAGATTGATGTATCTATACTGCTCAGTCTCAATCACACTATTCTTGGGTTTTTTGTTCTGAGTCACTATACTGCGTTTCTCAGCCCGTCGGCTGTTGTGAGTTATGGCTCAACCAGCCACTTTCATTTAGATTTTATTTTATTTGTCTTTTTCGGACTCTTGAGTATCTGACTAGTCACTTGAGATCACGAACCCCTCTTTGGTACGTGCCATCTAGCTGGGAAGGAAAAGCAGGTAGGCTGACTTTCTTCTTCCTCGAACCTTCTATCTATGTCCACCTTTTTTCTTTTTTGTGAAAACCGAACCTGTACATAAAGGAAATAACGCAATTTTTTTTTTAAAAAAAAATGCTATGAAAGTTTTTAATCATCCTTGAAGGCCTCGTTCCGTGCCTTTTCGGCATCGTCAGAGGTTCCCTCGGGACGTGGGCGATTGGCAATGAGGCGCTGCGTATCAATTGTCAATATCACACACACACACACACACACATACATACTCAAAACGGTGATGGAAAAACTGAGAAATGAAACTCACAACCAAATTCCTCAACAGGACAGCAATGGTAACCTTTCCAATGCTCGGCACGTAAATGCTGGCCTTCTCCTTGACGGAAGGGGCATCAAAATTCCTGTAGCTGGAGAAGTTGACGCAGACCACGCCTTCCCTCATCAGCTCCGTGGGCACCTTGAAGTTCTCCGTGGGGACGCCGCCAATAACCACGTCACTCAGGGGTAATACATCCTTGAGGCCCCAACCTTCCTTGTCGAGCACCTGGTGACGGGGGGCGCGGATGCCGCTGCCGCGAGTGAAGAGCTGGACGCCAGTAATGTCCACGCTGTAGACCGTCGCGCCGTCGTTTGCGAGAAGGGCGGCGAGGGGACGGCCGTTGACTTCGGAGCGGTTGATTACCGTGATTGTTTTTCCGTAGAGGCGGTTTCCGTACGCCAGGATCGGGTTATAGATCTGGAGGTGCTCGAGGGCTTTGACGATGGCGAGCGGGGTGCATGGCAAAATGGATTTCTTGAGGTTGGCGGGGGGGTCGAGGAATCGGACGTTGTGATACATGTTGAAGAGGTGGGTGTGGCAGAGCCCTTCGACGTCCTTTGAGAGGGCGACGGTTTCTTGGATGTAGCGGTCCTGTTGCTGGTTGCCAACCCAAATGGGATAGTAGACGATGATGCCGTCTACCGAGGAATCGTTGTTGGCAGCTACTATGGCTTCTTCGAGTGACTCTTTTTGGATTTTGCGGAGGTCGAAGTTGAAGCCGCTGGATAAGAAGGGTAAGTAAAGGAGGTTTTATACATATGCTGAACTGAAGATTGGATTTGCTTACTTCTCTTCACATGTCTTCTTGGACCATTCGGCGTACTGGGCGGCGGCAGGGTCATCGTTGGCAAGGAAGGCGGCGAGGGTGGGCTTGCCGTCGCCGGGTTGCTGGATTTTGGCGAGGGTTTCTTTGACCTCAGCCAGCATCTTCTTTGCTATTGAGTCTGCAAGAATGACCTTGCAGGTCTTAGGAACTTCTTGGGACGCCATGGTGTGATGGTTGGTTTTATGACGAGCAATGCAACCTTGGTGTTGGAGGTTTTGGTGGTCAGTATCAAGAATCTAGTAATGAAAGGTCAGTGGCAACCCCATAAACATGCCGAGTTATATAGTCCTCCCAAAACAATCATGTCGTTCTTTCAAGCAAGGCCGACTAGAAATCGTCCGGGAGACGAAGGGACGCTTGAGAACATCATGGAAGCCACCTCGCAAAAAAGTTACTCACACCTAGGCAAAAAAATTGGCACGGTACATAGCGCTGATAGTGTTGGGTTGAGTGAGATGAAAGTCAAACTTACCCCGCGAAACACCCACTAACAAAACTGCGAGTTTGCTATAAAACTTCACCGGAGAATCACAAAGACCAAAAATGAGGAATCTCAACTTTGGAATAAGATGCCGTCAGGTACGGATTGCCTCAACTTATGAGGAGTTTTGGTGATCCCTGACTCACTCTGTATAATAACCGGCGGTCGTTCGGACGGCCAAACCCTGCCTCCCGACTTGAACCCCCGTTTCAAACATCCACGGAGCGAGAGCTAAAAAAAATTTAAATTTCAGATGGCACTTCAATTGGCATCGCAACCCCTCTTACCCATTGAGGCTTAGCGTTATCTGTAACCTTCAGAAATAGCGTCATAACTTCCAGGAATCCACCGCCCACGATTGCGCTTGGGTTTTACTGCCGCGGGGCAACGTGGGGCAAAGGGCGATAACGGCGCTCCAAGAACGAAGTAAAGCAGCAGCTCTGGAAGTAACCTGGGATCTTCCGTAATCGTAGACACAACAGCAAATTGCTGGATAAGTAATCTGAAATACCCCGAAAATTCATTCGTTTATAATGAATCACTGTTGATATTTCTCAGTATTTTTCGTGTCCATCATTCTGGACCTTCAAACATCTACGCCACTCTCTAGACGCCCGCCTCGACCAGCTTTCCCTTGTCACTACCGTGGTCGGAGGAGACACCGTGCCAAAGAAACAACTCGAGAGGCATTCGCGAAAGGGAAAGTGATATTGGGCTTGGCAAGCTTTGAAAGAGCCTGCGGGGACAAGAACAATGGCCCAATTCAAACAATGGGCCCTGCAATATGTGCTCTCGGAGGATGAGTCTGCACAAATCGAGATTGCTCAAAAGGCTGCACGAGGTATTTGCCTACCCATCAAAGTTTGTGCGCATATGTTAATCAAGATTTTGCTAAACGAATAAATAGAAATCGAAAGCACGAGAGCAAGCA
This sequence comes from Cladorrhinum samala, assembly GCA_033576145.1. Classification (NCBI taxonomy): domain Eukaryota; kingdom Fungi; phylum Ascomycota; class Sordariomycetes; order Sordariales; family Podosporaceae; genus Cladorrhinum; species Cladorrhinum samala. The sequence continues at coordinate 91,562 of MU865004.1, read as the reverse complement.
GTACCGTTGTCGGGAACTGGGCCGCATCTGTTCAGCAATGGATGACTTTAGCAAGTCCCAACGATGAGGACGATGAAATGGAGGATGGGGATGAGGGAAACAGTGGTGATGTTATATCTAGAGCAAAAGGTACTCTGATCAATATTTACGCACTTGGTGTTCTAGGTTGGCTGACCCTCTACGTTTAGCCCTAGGCTTTCTTGCGGCAACCCTTGAATTCCTGGACCGTACTATCCTCAGACCAGACCAAGGTATGGATGCAGTGTCGGTCCATCTTCTGGGAGCCTTGATTCTGACTTAATTAGTACTTCGACTTATCGGCTTCTTCGGTGCCATGTTCTCATACGACCACAAGGCTGGCATCACAGCCTCAGCAAAAGCCCTACGGAAGCTTTATGCCATGAAAAGTTTCAAACCTGAAATGGGCGTAAAGATTATCGAAGATGTCTGCCAGATCAAGGAGGATTTCCGATTGCAAACAGCTGCCACCAGACTGGAGATCTACGAGCTCTTCCTTGAGCTGGTCCAAGACCCAGCTGTAAGCAGCGAGCTACAGCACAAGCATGGCTCTTCGTGCGGGTTTGCCCTTGATCTCCTCCAATTATGCAAGAATGAGCGAGATCCAAGAAATCTGATGGTGTGGTTCAAGATTCTCACAACTTTGGTGAAGGATTATTCGACTTCTGAAGAGGTGACTGAAGAAATCTTCAAAACTTTCTCGGCCTACTTTCCAATCTCATTACGAGCCTCGTCCACGCCAATTGGAATCACCGCCGAGGACTTAAAGGAGGCTGTCCGCGGATGCTTCTCTGCGCACCAGCGCTTGGCTTCGCATGCCTTTCCATTTCTTATGCAAAAGCTCGACCAAGGCGATGCTGTCACAGTTGCGGTCAAGGTAGGTTCAACCCCGGATCCGGAGAAGACGTATTGGCTTTTTCAAACTAACCTCGACCAGGTTGACATCTTGAAAACCATCAAAGCGTGTATCGAGCAGTACGATAACCCTCAGGTCAGCATCGTGCCCCATATCGAAAAGATCTGGGGTTCTCTCAAGTACGAGGTACGAAACGGGGAGGTCAAAGAAACCATCGATGCAACGCTAGAAGTACTCCGAGCTATCGCCCGAAAACTTGACGGTACCAAGACTCAGAAGCTCGACGTTTCCTTGCTGAAGGGCTACATCGACATTGTCTTTAGAGACTGCCGGGACGATCTTGCGAATCCCACCTACACGAAACAAGCAGGCCTCCTTTTGATGACGGTAGTAACCACCAACATCAGGGGTTACGTCCTTTATAACGCCACTTTTATCGACAATATCCGCCAGAACCTCCGACAGCCAAAGTCACCATCTCATACTTGCGACCTTTTGCTTCTCGTCAATTCCGTTCTCAAAACTCGTATAGATCTTGTGGAGAACAGAAAAGAAGGACACCCAGACGACGAAGAACAACTGAAGACAGAATCTCACTCGCATATCAGAGAATTGTTTCACGATGTCTACCTGCCAATATGGACAGGTAAGGCTAGCGAGGCTGGTTCGGAGGAAAAGGGTGTCCTAAAACAAGTCGTTCAGGGCCTCGCATTGCTGGCCAACCAAAAAGTTTTGTTACCTGATGGCAATGTTTTCCTTCTCTATCCTGCCCCTCTCTGTTCAGAGATTTGCTCTCTTCTCACTGCCGCTCTTACCAAGGGCTTGAGTTTAAGCTCCAGGGACAACCAGGCCAACGACACTGCATTAGAAGACGAGGTTGTGGTAGGTCTCCGCTCTGTTGTCATGAGCTTCACCGATGGCTACGATGAGATTGCGACTAGGGCGAAGGCGGAGATCAGCAAACGAGACTGGGCTAGTCCTTCAGAATACTCGCTCGGCGCTCTCAAGGATCTTCTCTCGCGGTTAATCTTTATTGGTTGCTCCAAAATCCCAACATGCACCGATGCTGAGGGCCGGTCCAAGAAGACGTACTCGCCACTCCAGCACTTCATCGCGGCCATTGACACACTGCTTGGGCTCTTTCCGCTCTCATCATCGCCTACGGCTGCCAATACCTACCTTATTTCCTCACTACATGCTGCGTTAATATGGTTCCGCGATGCTTGCACAACCAAATATGAGAAAAAGTCTCCTCTGCCGCACTCGACTAGCGACAAGAACTGGCTCGAGGAATTTCGGACTCTTCCCGAAGACTGGCTAACGCAGCTACACCGCGGTGACGACGCCATCGAGTTCTTGAACAAAGATGACCCCGAGGTATATCATCAATTCTTGAAACTGAGTCTATTTGCTGTTAGACGGCTATACAGAGACGCGACTGCTCCATCTCAAAAAGCCTGGGCTGAGCAATCTTTGACCCAGCTTGCGCAGACGGCAGCTCTTGTAGTGCAGAATCTGGATGAAAAGCTGCAAATAGCGTGCAGACTTTCACAAGAGGCTTTTAGATTCTTCACAGAATCTGAAGAACCGACTAGCCTCGAGTCGCCCCTTAATGGTTTACTAACGGTTGGTATTCTCCAAGGATTGCGGCCAGGCGCCATGACCGAGCTGGTAAGTGTTCTTTTTGCTGTTGTACAATCTACATTACTGACGTGATTTTCAGTATGAACCCGGCGGTGTTGCGGAAAGGTTTCTCTGTGACACGGCCGACACTGTCTACTCTTCATCAAGAGCAGCAGACATCCGGGCTGCCATTGGAGCGATACTTGCCAACAAGTATAAAGGAGGCCCATCCACATCTGACCCAGAGTCTTTAACTATGAAGCGCGTCTTGGATTTCTGGGGTGACTGGCTGAAAAAGACAACCGCGTCGACGGATGTGAGCCCCGAAAAGTTCAAGAACCTCAACAATGTTGCGATGCACATCATTGGTGGAGCTATCGCGCGTCAAGACAAGAATGTAGTTGAACTGATCCCGATCTTACAACAAGCTGCAGCGAGCCCGCAAGTCAATGGCGAGGCGGTTGCCCAGTCTCTAGGCATTCTGGTCAAGGCCAACGAGCTCCTCACGCCGGAAAGCCATGCTGTTGTCAGACGCTTCTACAAGCAGTGGGCTTACACCCATCTGGTAAAGCCTCTGTATGAGCTTGCCCGCCCAACTGCCGAGAATTCTCTTGCTGCGACTAGATATTCTCTAGCCATCCTCTCCGTTGTGAGCAACTGCCAGTTCACCATCTATCAAGATGACCTGGAGCCTTTGATCCGTCTGCTCGTGACTGCTTTAAAGAGCAGGAGCAAGATCTCTGAGGAGGCTGCCCAGTCTCATGTGATTTCAGCACTGGAGATTTTGGTTGAAATCATCTTGAATGACTCGGGTGCTCTGAAGGGCTACGTGAAGGAGATAGTAAGAGGAACAACAAACGTGTATCAGCAATCGATGCCTAAGAAAACTCTTGCGCAACCAGTCAAACCGGCGATTCTTACCCAGTCCCGCAAGTTGGCGTTGCAGGTGCTTGGGGCAATCCCAAAGACGTTTGAGGAACGTTATACTCTTCAATATGCCCCACCAACTCAACGAATGTTGGCGATGGCTTGTGGAGATCCTGTCCGAAAGGTGCGTGAGGCTGCGCGATCAGCAAGGGCGAACTGGGCAAAGGTTGTTTAGGGGTTGCAGCTCCAATACCTTAGTTGGTTGTGGACATAATCGGGGAGGTTTAAGAAACTCTGAGTATATATGTTGTGGGGTATCTTGGAATCGCTTCTTTCCACAACGAAAATTCTCGTGATAGCTATTCCCCAATTGATACACTAGACATTGCAGAAAGCAAAACCAAAGTCTGCCCCCCCCCCCCCCCCCGCGGGCGGGGAGGGATGAACTTTGTCCTGGATATCGATTTACTGGTGTTTATGTATACATCTGACACAAACCCAAAAGCATGCACCTTGTGCGTCCTAGAAACCGTTTTTTTTTTTTTTTTGTCTTTTTCGAATTGCCTTTATTATGGACCCCTTTTTTTTTTTCTCGAGTTCACGCCTTTCTCCTCTTCCCACCCTTCTTCGCATCTATCCCTGAGGCATCCCCCTCCCCTCCAACAGCGCCCGCATTCGCCAACGCCTCCAACAACTCAGGAGTGTACCCCGCCGCCGCCCCTCCAACTTCCTCCTTCTTAGTAACCGCCGCGACCCTCTTAACATCAACCTCTCCAATGGCCGGCACACCGGTAGCCAGCGCAGTCTGGAAAGGCTGAGCCACAAACCGTCCCGCAGCATCAAACCAGTCCGCAAACGGCCTGCTAATCGTCAAAACATCTCTCTTCTTCCCTCCTTTGCTCTTAAGATCCTCCACCTCAACAGTGACATGGTACACGGGCTCGTTCTTGTTCGTCTTTGTCGAAACCTTTATTTTGGTAGACTTTGAAGGCGACGTCCCCTCGTACACGGTACCCTTTTCCACGTAAAAGATCCAAAAGGTCAAAGCAGAGTTCAGGATGGTGTAGACGGCTACCGCGGCGGCGGTCAGGTACTTGGTAGACTCGAAGCCGAGTTTGTAATCCCAGAGGAAGCAGGCTGCGGAGAGCAGGAAGGCGGAGTAGCCGAGGGCGAGGCGGACGTCGGTTAGGCGATGGGATTGGGTGAATTTGAGCGAGGTTAGGTAGTTTGTTAGGGCATCGTCTGAGGTGTTTTTGAGGTCTAGAGTTCGAGAGAGACAGAAAGGTGTTAGTTTACCTGGTGAACGGCTTGTATGGGTGGGACAGGTTGGAACTGGAAATCGGAAACTTGCCTGCTAGATTGTAGACTGTGATCTTCTCTTGAGAAGCCATTTTGACCTTGAAGACAGAGAGGCAGCCCTGGGAAGCGCAGAGTTTTTGTTTACCGAATTATCTGAAGTTGTGACGGTGTCTCTGGTCCCCAGCGGCGCAAGAGCTGTTTGAGAGTTGGCCGTTTGTTCGCGATTTGGGAAAGGCCACCTTTGGGGGAAAGCTGGTCTTGGCGTTACCGTCAGATGCGGTCCGTGCTTGGTTCTTTGACAGGGGCCCGGTGCGCCTTGAACCTCCCCCCCCCCTGTTCCCCTGGCGCAAGCTCCAGTGGGTCCTGTCCGTCACCTTTGGACAACAACGAACTCACACAACCTCACCTTGTCCTGTTCAGCTTTTACAGAACACTGGATTTCAAAAAGTTCAGCAATTCCGCGCGCGAGAACAGAGGTACAGAAACTCGGCAAAATGACACAAGTACCAGTGCAAACGATCCATAGGGATCCCCAGTTATTGTGTGTTTCAAACTCATTGTTCCAAAAGCTCAACTCGATCGAGACGTACTGACAAAACCGGGAACACAGCTACTGGATCCTGTTCCCAATTACTATTGTCATGGTATGGCTTTTACCACCCGCTGCCTAGCCTCTCTATCACATCCCCACGCTTACACATCCTTACTTGCTCTCCAGGTTCTCACCGGTATTCTTCGACATTATGCAACGGTTCTTATGGCAACAGCCCCCAAGAAGCTCGACCAAAAGACGACGCGAGAACAGCGCTCCCTCGCCCACGGCATTAGCGTGCGCGGAAACTTCCACACTCTGTCCAAACGCTCCTTCAACGCCCGCCGCGACGTTCTGATCACGGCCTACGAATCTGGCTCATATCTCAAGGACCCAGAAAACCAAGGACAGCCGCCCCCGAACCCCATGTCTGACCCGAGCTCCATGGAGGGCATGATGGGCATGATGAAGAACCAGATGGCTATGATTATCCCAAACACTCTGATAATGAGCTGGATCAATGCCTTTTTTAGCGGCTACGTCATCAGTGAGTGCTCGTGAACTCTGTGGGGGAAAGCCAGTGAGGATGTGGACAATAAACGCTGACCCCGGGTTTTTATTTTACAACAGTGAAACTGCCGTTCCCCCTTACCATCAAGTTCAAGAGCATGCTGCAGGCAGGAGTTGCCACCAAGGACATGGACCCCAGGTGGATGTCGAGCATCAGTTGGTACTTTCTGTGCATCTTTGGTTTACAATCGGTTTTCAACTTCTTGCTAGGCAGCGACAACGGTATGTTTTATTCATTGATCCTTTCTCTTTGGGGTCTATATCCTTCCGGCCCCTTTTTGCTCTTTCTGTCTATATTTTCCCCTTTACATAATACTGCCATCCGTTCATGGAATTCGTCTGCTAACAACTCGGTCTGCAGCCGCAAACCAAATGGCCCAGCAGATGGGCCCAATGGCTCCTCAGACGGCGCAAATGTTTGGCCCAGGCGTTGATCCCAACAAACAATTCCTTGCCGAGGCCGAAAACCTTGCCGTGATCGACCACTATTCAGTGCTGGACGATGTTGAGCAGCGCCTTTTGGAGGGCATCAGGATCTAAGCAATCTCGACCAGCTTGGTACAGGTGATGCAGTGGTAGCTATGCGATCTTGTGAAACCAGCGCAATTACTGGCGATTCACACAAGCGTGAAGCCTGTCGTGGTCATGGCGACCTTCTTGAGATGCTTGACTTTAGTCTTCTACTCGTCCCACCAGATATAGCAACCGAGACCAGCTTCGCGCATAGAGCCGATGATTTTCCAGACAGGCCTTTGGTTGATGATTTCTTGGCTTGCCTCGAGAAGCTCGTCCGTGGACTCTGCAAGTTCTGCTGGAGGTGGGTTTTGCCACTCTTCGCTGACAACCTTGAGCCGCACAATTTCATTGGTGTCGTAATACAGCTCCTCTCCGTCTGAGTGCCAGACCCAGGCGTTCTCGGTTTGGATACTGGGACGCACGGTTAGCTTCAGGAGCCCAACGCGAGCACGGGGAAGACAGCTTACAACTCGCAGCCCTCTGGGAGAAACTCGTGGGGGACATAGATGTGCTCAAAGAACTCGGTTGAGACTGCCCGAGAAAGTTAGTGAGGTCTAAGCTCGCGAGGGGCGCTTCCTTTGACTTACGCCTCATTCCCTCGGCTGACTGTGAAGCTATGCGGGCTTGAATGACTTCTCCCTTGAATGGCCGGAACACAATCATGTTGAACTCGACTGCGGGGTAATCCCATTAGCTTTAAAAAGTTCCATCTCCAGCTCAAACACACACCCCTTACCTTGAACATAGACATAGCCGTCAAGATTTCCAATAAGACCTTCTGATGCCGAAAGTATATCTCGCACAGAGATGCATAAACCAATGTTCTTGATTAGTCTGTTGGCGTATTTGGTGTTGATGCTGTCCTCTATCGCGTGTATGCTTTCTTTGTTGAAGTCATGTGGCGCTATCCGCACCAGATCGCTGATCTGGGTCTGAAAAAAAGCGTCAACCCGCTGTTAGTGACTTGAAAGTAATATCTCGGCGAAAGGACTGACTGACCATCATGAACATTTTGCCGAATTTGCCGACCAGCGACCTGATATTCTGGCTTGAGTAGAAGGTAATACCGGTATCGGAAGTCCGTTAGGTTGTTGGAAAGGATTTTATGAAGTTTCTGACTGAGAAGCTACGGGAGTTTGGAGAGGCTGACGTCGTACGATAACTTGGGCTGGCGTTAGTAAAAGTAATTGACGACGAAAAAAGTATAAGTAAGTCAAAATAATAATAACAATAAGTTACTGGGGGTGCAATAGGGTGGGGGACGAGGTGCCAAAAAAAAAAAAAAAAAAAAAAAGGCCTGATCAAAGTCCTGGATGTATCAATTTTGTGATAGTCCTTTTTTTTTTTTTTTTTTTTTTCTTCTTCTTTTGCGCTTAACGATTGAGATGGTCTTTTTGTTGTTGTTGTTGTTGTCAGAGGTCAAATAATGATCACACGACAGACGTTCTGGATCTCAAAATCATGTCCCTTCACCGTGAGACTCACCCTTCCATGTTGCCCCGCTACGTGCGGGTATCAATTGACCAAACATGACATTTGAACTCAAGAGCATTATCACTTCCAATGCTTTCCAAATATATTATTTAACTACCTAGTATCTGGAGATTCCCCAAGCCCTGATGTTGTTACTTTCGCCAACAAAATGTGACTAGTATTATTATTTTTTATGCGTAGGTGTAAAAAGTTGCTCCGGTACGTAATAAGGCAGGCCCCCAGAGGGTGCACCACGGCCCACATGTGCCTGGCCTGTAGCTGAGATTCTGCCGCCGGGCACCCCTTGCGACGATCCCTCACCGCCTTCCATCAAGGTTTTGGCGCTCCTTTCCCTGTTGGTGTTTCTTCTCCCAAACACCGCCGGACTTGCACAACGTAGCAGCTTCCAAAGTCCAAACCGCAGTGAAACCTTCATCTTCCTTCCCCCGGATCGTCTTTTCTTTGATTTTGCATTTGACCTTCCGCCCCCTGTCTCCCGCACTCCCACACGTCTCCAGTCTTTCACCCGGCTACCAGCTCTGCAACAAAACCTGCAGCAGCCACTCAGAGTTTCCGGCAACAGTACAGCTGTCGCGGCCTTCGGTTTGGGATTCAAGTGAACACGCCTATCCCGTATCAGCTACTGCTCCTCTTCCCTGGAAAAGTCATCCAGCCATTTTGCACATCTCACACCTTACCTTCACAGCATCGCTTTACGCCGGCCATGGCCTACAACTACGGCCCGCCACCCGCGGCTCCTCCGCCAGCTCCCCCAAATGCTTCTTCGAGTGGTTACCCCCAGTACGGCGCCCCTCGCGGTGGTCACAGTGGCAGAGGAGGCCGTGGAGGACCCGACCGCGGGGGTTTCCATCCGGCACCGCCTTCATATGGTTATGGTCAACAGCAACCACATTACGGACCTCAAACTCCCGCTCAAGCACCCTATCCCGCTGGTCCGCACACTCCCCAACCACCATATCCGCAGCCGCCCCATTCCCAGCCGCCACAGCAGCAGTGGCATCCCGAACACGGGCAGCAACACCCGCCTCAACAAAACCAGCACGCTGCTCCCCTTGCAGCTCAAAATTATCATCCCAACTACGCCCCACAAATGTATCAGCAGCCGTCTCCGTACAGCGGCCAGGCCCCATACCCTCATGCCGCCCCGCCATCGTACGGCCCGGGTTATCAGCCGCCTGCTCCGCAACCTGGCCCGCCGGCTCAGCAGTGGGCGAGCCACCCGCAGTCCTCACCCGGCCACGGACCATACGGTGGAGGCGGTAGGGGTGGACGTGGCGGCTTCAACGACCGCGGAGCGCCCAAGATGATGGGACCTCCTCTCAGGCTTGGATTTGACGGCAACAACCCTCCAAACCCCCCAGCTCCAGTGAGCGCACCTTATCCACCTCAACCATATGCTGGACCCCACAGTCCTCCAGCACCATATCCTGCTCCGTATCAGGGTTACCCTCCAGCACCGTACATGCCTGTGCCGCCGCCATACGAGGGGCATTCTGGTCACAATGCTCGACATCACAATCGTGGTGGCTTTCACAACAATCACAAGGGTCGTCCCCAGTTCGGCGGCGACAAAAACCGTAACCGTAACCATAATAAGGGTTCAAATGTCCAAACGCCTCCGACTCACCATCAGAAGCCTGATGCTGCGTCTGCTGGCAAGAAAAAGAAGCGCAAGACGAACACGCTCGGCCTGACGCCAGGTGATGAGTCTGACGAGGATGATGAGAATGAGGAGGAGCGTCTTAACGAGATGATTGGTGCTGACGCGCCCAAGTGAGTTTTGCTTCAGTTTTGTGCCTTTTTTTTTTTTTGCCCCGGCAAAAACTAACAAATGCAGTCCTAAATCATCAGAAGACATTGCAACCTGGATAGCCGAGCGCCGTGCCAATTTCCCTACGAAAGCCAAGATTGAAGCTAGAAAGGCCCTGATGAAAGCCGAGAAAGGCAATGATGTCGAGTCCCGCCCTTCCAAGCTGGAACAACGGGCTGAGAAGCTTCGAAAGCAACTGGAGAAAGTTGAGTCGAGCATCAAGCGAAAGCGCGAGCAGCAAGACGAAGGGGACGACATGAGGGAGCTTAACCTCAGCTCCTCCCCGTCTTCCGATTCCAAGTCTGATGACGAGAAGCCTGAAGTCATGTCAACTCGTCAGGACTCGAACAATCTGCCCCCTCCGCCGAAGAAGGCGGATCCAACCAAGCACTGCAAATATTACTCGACTGGTGGAACGTGTGGTAAGCGGGGCAAGTGCCGCTTCGTTCACGACTCCGCTGTTCGTGAAGCTGCACTCAAAGAACGCGAAATGAATGGCGGCCGCATGACTCTGCAGCAGCGTTTGACTTTGAACGACAAGGAGCAGGAGGATCTCACCATCGTGCAAACTCTCAAGTATCTCCAGGACAAGGGTGTTGTGCCGAAGAAGGCTACAAATGGTACGGAGAATAAGGCCGAGCCGAACGCGACCCAGGCGCATCCCTCTCAGAACCAGACCCAGTTGCCCACTCTCCCAAAAAAGGAGCCTGGCAGCGGACATGGACTTCCTCCTATCCCACCGCCCAGCCTTGTCTCCAATGGTTCCAACTCTAAATATTCCGGCTGGAACCTCAGCGGCTTCGGCAACACCGGAGTCAGGACGAGCGATCAGTAGACTTTGGCCAGTTCCAGAATTTGTCCATCCTGCCACGTCTTGGCCGACTACCATCAACCCTCAATCGGTCTGTCTTTTGCTGAATATCTTCAAATTTCTCCGCCCGTGAGACTTGCGTTCTAGTTTTCTTCAAAGAAAGCCTTGTATGTACGGATCACCTCCCTAAGTTGACTGCGGGTGTATGTACACTTGGCATTGCTTTTGTCAGTATGATCCGTGCTTGACAGTGTCGAGAACAACTCACAATTTTTCTGAGGAACGCATACGCTGATATGCGCTGTTCATTACCAAAAACCCTGTGTCTTCTTCTCCTTCTTCTTCTTCTTCTTATTCTTCTCCTCCTCCTCCCTCCTCGTATCTTAAAAGCTGGTTTGGGCTCACAGTCCATGATTGTCCGTTAGTCACGGTCAATGCGTGAGTTGCGGGGTCCTATACGAATAAACAAAAAACATGAACAGAGTTGCGGCGTTTCAGGGTTATGGCTACGAGAAAGAGAAGGTAACTGTGGTGGTCGGTATTGGTTGTTAGGGGTTATATTCTTGGGGGGGGGGGGGGGTTCAAAATTCTTGAACAAAAAAAATACAATAACGGTGTTTTCTTTCCATGTATGATTCTACACACCTCACTGGTGTTGGTCTCAATCAGTGTTATGACCCTAACTTTGCACCCAAAGAGCCTAGGGAATACCCAGGGTTGATACGCAAGTGGTTATCGACTCACGTGCCCTTGGTTTATTGTGGTTTGGTGATTTGTTTTATTGGGGCGGCTCAAGCCAGATCATGCCACCAGGTCGTCTGTTCACAACTGAGACTGCCTGTTCAAATATTGGTCAACGACCTCTATAAATCTACCAATATAGATACACTCTGAAATGGGGTATATATATATATATGTATATAACGACTTCTTCCTTCTTCTCGGCTGGTTTGCAAATAATCCTACAACTCCTCCTTCCCACTTCCTCCCTTCTTCACTTTCTTCCATGGTTCGCTCCCATTTACCTTGCCCTTGGCTGACTTTTGCTGCTTCTTCGCCTGATTACTATTATTGACTTTTCTCTGCTCACCCAGCTTCTTGACCAACTCATGGCTCCAGTGTCCCTTGTCCTTCTTATGCCCAGCAGCAAAATTTTTGGCGTACCAGTCCCAGCATTGTGCCGAGACGCCAGCATCGCTCTTGTTCTCTTGCACGCAAACTTGGTCGGAAGCTTGAGTGCCTATCGGCCACTCACCCAACTTGGCGCCCATGTCGGGGTCGAGGAAGTTATCGAGGACCAAGAGCCCCGCTCTGCGCTGGGCCGGTTCCCAATCTTCGTTTTGGCCCACGGAGCCGGAGTCGACGGTGAGGACCTCGAGGAGGCGTTCCATGCCCGCGTTTGAAAGAAACTCTTTACGGATGAGGTCGGATTTCAAGAGACCCGAGATGGCTGAGATGCGGGCCTTGGTCAGGGACGGGTCTACGGCGGAATTGCCGCCGCCGCCGCCGCCGCCGCCAGAAGAAGAATCGGAATAATGGGGGACGAGGCGGAAGATTGCCTTTCCCAATTCGGTAGAGGTGTTGGGACACCACTCGTTGGAGAGCTTGGACCAGTGCTTTTCGATCTCGGCCAGCGCGGTCGGGTTGTTTTGGAGCGAGGAGGAGATGGTGAGGGCTGCTAGGCGGGCGCGGGAGATGGCGGTCGAGCTCCCATCCGAGGCCGAGGGAGCAAAGATCTGGTTGGTGTTGGCCAGGCAGAACAAGGCGCGGACCGTCTCGTAGTCCTCTGCGATTTTGAGCCCGTAGTAGATGTCGTGGGCGATTTCCGAGAGCATTTCGAGGGCTCCGTCCGGATCGAGTCCCTTCTTCAGGATCGTGAGGGAGGTCAAAAAGGAGGAACCGTCTGCCGACGATCCAGAGGACCCGCCGGACCCGGCCGATGGCGGCTTGATCTTGCCTTCTGAGGAGTACTTGGGCGCGTTGGCTGGGATTGGGGGCTTTTCGTCTTGTCCAACCTCCTGGTGTGAAGGGTCGTCAACGACGACGACCGAGTGGTCAACTGGAAGTCCGGCGAGGGCGGGGTTGTCTGGCTCCTCTGGGTTGTAGAGTTTGGCTTCTTTTTGCCCGGTCTGGACGTTGAGTCTGACGTGTAAGCCGATTGGGAGGTCCTGGTCGGGTTTGACGATCTGAAACTCCTCGGTTGCTTGGAAGATCTTGGGGTAACACTCTGCCGGGTTATCGGTGTGACATATGAGTTCAATGTCGGCTGACGGTGATGGCGAGGGTTGTGCTGGTTGGTTCGAGGCGTTGACTCCAAAGGCCATGAGGCTGAGCAGGGCTATGAGGTTGAGCGGGAGCATTTTTAGTCGATGCCTGACCATTTTTGCGTAGTATATGTGCCGATCTCTCGTAAAAACAACGAAAGACGGATCTGGGTTGATATGAGTTGTTGATGGTTGGTTGGATGGGTGATAACAGAGATGGAATGGATATCACAGCTTCAGATTTGGGTATTGCCCATCAAACCACCATGTCGTTTTGATTATTTGATATTTAAATAGGGTCATGTACAAATTTCCCCAATGACTCAACTTTTATTTTAACACACGAACAGTGAAAAAGGACAGATTGGCGATTTAACTTGATAGTTTGCCCCTTGGAAGCATTTGGAAATGTAAGGGTCTAAGGTGAAGAAAGAGGTGTTGAATCAAAGTACCATGTACTTTACGGGGCAAATGATGATTGGCTAGAAACTCATTGAACGAGCCTACTTAGCTTTTCGCAAGGAGCCGCTAAAGCACAAGAGCTTTGAGCTCTCAAAGTCACATGACAACAGCAGCAGTTCCGTCATTGTTGCCAAGCTCCGGGCTTGCTCGTGCTTGATGAACTCAGTTTGATTGGCAAATTGTCGGTCGGTCACCATAATAATTCTGAATACTGCAGTTCTTCACGCGGAATACATCACTTGACGTTGTCTCGTTTTTTGATATTCTCGCAAGTGCTGTGCTGCTGGTGTCTAGGTTTCTAGATCTAGCTCTTGCTCTTGAGGCTTGAGTGAAAGAGAAGGAAATAGTGGGGCAAGGCGGAGGATCGAGGTGGAACCCTCCCGAGCAGCTCAAACGGATCATTGTCCCGCTTGACGCGCAAATCGAGACCCCGTCGTCAGCGATAACCACCACCCACCATGTCGGCGTTCAGACAGAGAAGTGTGCAGCTCGCCCGGCAAGCCCGGACGACCGGCGCCCGCAACACTAGATCATACGGTTCGAGCCACGGCCACGATCACCACCATGCCCACAATGTCGAGGAATCGCTCGGAGTACGTACAGCCAACAACCAACGATCCTCCAATCCAGAAGCGATGAATCAAGGCTGGAGTTGTCGGGCAAGAGCGAACTAAGAGCTAATTGCGGTACAGACCGGCTTCTACGTCACCTTCGGTGTGATCCCCGCCAGCTACATCGTCTATTCGATTTCCCGTCCCGGCAAGAATGGCGAGGAGTCGACCCTTCACAAATGGTTCCGCCAGATCGGAGACTACGGCACCCAGTGGGAAACAAGAAATCACATAGTGACGGCGGCAATTGAGCAGGCTGCCCATGACAGGCACCTGTTGAACAATGCCTCGCAAAAGAAGACTATTGAGCTACGATACCCAGAGTAAGTACTTTTCACGCTCGGCGCGCACGCCCGATAAAAGTCATATCCCCACCCACAGTTGGGAGGGTCCCGAGAGAAAGGGGATTGGAGCTCAGGCCTAACTCGTTGCTGGACCCTGAACCCGCAACGGTTCTACAAGGCAAAAGACAATGTTAGAGGGCCCAAGCGGGCTGGCATGATGCTTGGCAATTGAGGTCCAAATCATCTTTCTACGTTGTTAGGGTTCCTTTCTCCAAGGTTATTGGTGTTGCCTTTTTTAAGACATGGAAATGTCCATATTGGCGATATCGCACCAAACCAACCAACGAGATAAGCTCCGTGGCGCTCTTCCCTCATCGCCCAGGTTTTCGATTGGTACAACAATAATGCTGACCACGTGACAGGGTATTCCAGACTGGTTCCCCATTCAACGTCCCGGCAGGCCACTACGCCAACATCGACAAGGTCGTCGAACACTATCGCCAGCAACATCTCACCGAGGAGGAGCGCAAGGCGAAGAAGCTGGCAGCGGCGGCTTCACAGCAGTAGAGTTTACCAGCTTCAACACCCAATATCGTTCCTGCCAATACCCAATTTGGTATTGTGTCACATGTACATAGGTGGTAGATTCGGGCACTTTGTCACCCACGACGTTTATTTCCCAAGTCCTACAACCCCGGCCCGCTGTGTTTTGCTTCTATTGCTTTCAACCGCGCAAAATAACCCCTGATTTTCTTCTTCCATATCTTAAGAACGAACCCAACGCACCTTCCACGTTGCTTCTCTCGAATAATTTCGGGGTTTGTGCCTTCCTGGTGGCCTGTTCGGTTCCCGCTCCTCCTTCGCGCGTCGCATACTCTCGCGCCCCCCCCCCCCCCATTCAGGTGCACAACTTTAATTTTAAATTACCCAAATCTCATCGTTGTAACCTTGCGTCTGACCAATTGCCTTTTTCACGCCCAAAAAAAAAAAAAAGTGCTAGCTGACATCGCTTCGATATAATTTATGGCAGGCGGCCCCAGCAATCTCAAATCTGGAGGCTTCGACGCCGCAAAGCAAGGGCGTGTATGTTGTTATTGTTCAAGTTTTTCAGCTCAGCTTCAGTCTAACTCGGCAGACAGGCTCCTCCCGAAGTTTATCACCAACCCCCTCAAGATCTCCCCGCCGTCCGTATCGGTCTCGTGAACGAGGTGATCGGCCTTGGCCTCTTTGCTGCACGGGATTTTGCCAAAGATGAATACGTCTTGCAAGAAGCCCCCGTCATAACGGTCACATTCAACCGTTTGCGGCATCTGAATGCAAAACATGAAATGAACCAGTTCGCAGCCGTGGTGAGCGCGCATGAGCTAGACCACAGCGTGAGGGTCGCCTTTCCTGGTGTGTATTCAGATCTTGGCCGCATGCCGTTTACCTATGACTACGTTGTAGCCAACGACCTATTCAGTCGCCTAGGCAGGAACTTAGTGCCCGGCCACGGACAGCTGGCCGGTGCCGACATTGAGAAGGACAGATATGAAGCTTGGATCGGTCAGTTTGCAAGGGATGCTCCGTTTGATATCCCCAAAACCGCCCGTTTCCGTGAGGTCGCTGCCGAATTCATCCGCCAGTACGCCTTCATAGAGGGGAGCGAGGTGGCAGTGTATGCGTTAGGGAGGGGGTCAAACTTGCCGCTCGCAAACACTACCAAGGACGTTTCGGCCAACGTATACCTGCTTGCCTCACTAATAAATCACTGCTGCACGCCACCAGTCGATAAAACCACGGGGAAGAGCCCGACGGAGGATGACAACGGAAGACCCATTGGGCCCAATTGCGCTTTCCGGGTCGGGAGGCAAGGGCTCGCGAGGTTCGTGCTGCCTCAGCATATTGTCGTACAGGCGAATCGCGATATCAAAGAAGGAGAGCAGCTTACATGGAGTTACGGAAAGGATCGAAGCCAGCTGGGGTTTTCGTGCTTGTGTGATACCTGCACCACGGCTGCCAGCGGCAGGTGTCATGTCCTGTAGGGAAGGTTACGGTGCATGGTTCGCAGGGTCGAGACAAAGATTCGAAAGGGATTAAAGAAAAATCCCACTGATATTGATCAGAAGACGGGGAAGCACGCTGTCGTATATGACCCCAGAGTGTCGGAAGACCTTCCGGCGGAGCTTCAGAGGGGATATAAAGCCGTCACTCGATGGCGTAATCAGTTGTATATTGATTCTCTTGGACCAGCGGTAATTCAGTCGTCAAGCAGTGTGCCGAGCCACTCAGAGAGCGAATCGGGAACGGATTCTGGAAGCCAACGTACAAGTCAGAGAGCAAGTCGTTGGGGAAGTCAGCGGGCAAGTCAACAAGGAAGTCAACAACAAGCCAGCCAACCACAAACCCAATCAGGAAACCAATATCGAAGTCAACCAGGAAGTCAGTCAGGCGAGGGCCGGTCAACGAATCCGTCTTGAGCTTTCTGGGCATTTGTTTATATATTTATTTTTATCAATTTTTTTTTTCTTATTGTTATTTCTGTTTGGGCGGGGAGAGGGCCGGTGGGGGGGGAGGGGGAAGGGTTCGGGAGTTCTTGCTCTGATTGAGACAGAGACAACGTACATCAATTATTGTTTTTCTTTTCGGAAGCGAATCACCCATGGAAGATATCCTTGGGTTGTGTTTATATTCATTGTTTGAACGAGTAAAAATGTTTAGGAATGTGGTTTTTTTTGGAGGGGTTTTTTTTTTTCTCCTAATTTTTTGGCAGGGTTTAATGGAGTTTTACATTTGTCAAAAGACTTCGGTTTGGTAGGTGGTTTGTTATAGCTATGATTAAGAACGGTGTGTAACAGATCTGTAGTCGCAGCGAATGAGACTCAATCCTCCAAAGTTGGACGATCCTGTCCCGAACCATCGTGAAGCTCGGTTCTTGTTACTCTGTTATTGTGTGGTGAGAAGTCACACAAGATACAAGCCGTATAAGTGCAGAATCTGAAGATTACATTCCCGAAGCAGGCCAAAAAAAAAAAAAAAAAAAAAAAAAAAAAAAAAAGATGGAAACGTTAAGACTGAGGAAGAAAGGGGCCGAAATCTAGAAGCGCTGGGATGACAACCGATCCATATATTCATAGCAGAATTAAGAGATAGGTAGCCTTCAAAGGGTCTTCATGCCAACGTTATACGTGATGCTATGGAACACATATTGTACAGAGAGGTCCCCAAGTTTCAAAGTCATGGATAGTAAGCTTATGACGGGCAGACATAGACGGGTAACTGAAGAACTGATGTCGCTAAAAGGATGCTATTCTTTTCGATAGAGCTGCGTGTCTGATGTGCACGACTTCCTCGCTCCCTAAACAGGCCCTTGAAGAACATTGGCACATCCTAATTCATCAGTGCGAATTGCATGGAACCCGGAGACTAGCGACTGAGCGATTCTCTGTTGATCATCAAATGGTCCAGGAATGCCCTGAATTGTGTCCCGACTCTATCTCATTATTCATATAAGATAGCGCAGGCATTGCACATAAATGCCCTCCGAGCCGACCGTTGTGTTCCATTTCGCCGAATCCATAACTGACTGAATGCAGAAACCACCCATATCCCGTTGACTTTTTACTTGAGGGGAATGAAACGAGAAGAGTGAGTAGCACCGATACCTGGTCTACCGTGCTTGACAGGCTTGCTGGAATGGGGGTTAGCTATCCGACACAAAGTAAGGAACGAAATCGGGGGATGAGGGAGCCTTACTATGAGATAGAGAATTCACCAAGGTAGTGTCCGACCATCTCAGGCTTGATCTCAACCTGGTTGAACTCCTTGCCGGAGTAGATACCGACAACGCTGCCAATCATCTCGGGGACAACGATCATGTCACGGAGATGGGTCTTGACGAGATCAGGCTTCTCGTTGGGCTTGGCCTCCTGCTTAGCCTTGCGGAGCTTCTTGATCAGGCCCATGGGGCGGCGCTTGAGACCGCGGTTGATCTTTCTGCGGGCACGGGCGTGGACGACATCGCGGAGCTCATCCGAGTTCAAGTCAAGGAGACTGTTTGCAGACGATCGAGTCAGCGTTTTTGTTCAACCAAAGTTCTTCCATGCCCCTAGCACCCATCCAATCCACATTCTCGCCCCGTTGTGTTGTGTTCCGTCGTCTTCAAGCATCGTCCTCCTCTTTGTTCGATTTCGTGGGGCAGAGCGGAAGGCTGTGGGCGAGGGTTGAGGTTGGTTTTTTTTTTTCTGGGGTTGACCTACGCATCGAGATCGACACCGCGGTAGGAGAACTTGCGGAAGGTTCTCTTCTTCTTGAGCTCGGCGGCCTCCTCAGCGTTCTGGAAAAGGGCGGTACTGTTAGCTGGTGGTTTTCTTGACAAAGTTGCTGAATGCCACTTTTCCAGGATCCCCCCAAAAATATCGATGGTTTCTCTGCAATCAGAGAAATGGGAGATGCGAGGGACGGCGAGATTGAGATTTCACATACGTATTCGTCAGCCATGTTGTCGGTTACTTGATGATCACGACTTCGCTACTTTCGAGGTACGAAGGAGCGAAATTCTGACGGTCGCGATGATGGGAGTGGGTTTGACTTGCGGGCGGTTTCGCAGCAAGCGCGGTGAGTGGTCAGTGCAAGTATGGGGGTCCCACTCTCGAAAATCGTAGGGCTCAGTGCCCTCGAGACGGCCAAATTTTTCTTGATTGGCTGTGGGTGGGGCAAATGTGGCTCACAATGAGGCTAATGGCCATTGCAGTCCCGCTTTCTCACAGCATGAGAGGCTTGACTTTCATGCAGCAGCGCTACTCCACTTTTTAGCAAATGCTCAACTTACAACAAATGGAAAATGACGACAACTTGTGATGGACCATGGTAGAATCATGGAAACTTGTTCAGTTATAGCTTTGGGCAGCTAAATCTTGTTGATATTTGGAAACTTGCACCAACACCAACAAACGTTCAGGCTCGCTGCCAGTGATCGGTTCATGTCTGTTCCGTCAGGCTGATTTCACTTCAAACACGCCCGATTCTAGGACGATACGTGTGTTTTATTGAGGACTTTCCTACAATTGGAAGCGCCATCTACTTCCTATCTAGATACTCCGGAATACAGACAAAGACGAACGCGCCTGGCCTGGATACGCAAACATGGTATTCTCTGCGCAAGACGAACCCAAGCCTGCATTATGAACCCAGGCCGGCTCCCAATAGAACAGACCAACGCCTCGGTTGACGGACTTCACCACATCTGCCACCTTGGTGACGTATTGAACTTGTCCCGCTTCCGAGAATGGGATGCTCCGCACATCGCTGGGGAACTGATACTTTGGATTTGGGCAGCTCGTGGGCCAGTTGGTCTCGACCACGGCAACCTCCTTGTTCCAGTTGCTTGCCATGTTCTTCAAGCTTGTCCTGAGCGATTCAAGTCCTGCCGATGCCGAGTAGAACGGATAGAAGGACACGCCCATCATGTCGAAGTCTGAGAGCTCAAAGGAACCTTGCTTGAGGACGTTGGTGTACCAGTTTTTCTGAGTCTCCCAGTTCCTACAGGCGCACAATTAGTATTTAACACGGCTTGTCATGTCAAATGCGCTCTGATTCTTACCATCCATTATCCAAGTGGATCATGATCTTGGGCTTCGGATTGAGTCTCGAGTCTTTAATACCCCAGGCTGCTGAATGGAGGAGGCGGGCAATGTTGCCCCAGTTGTTGGTCCGTCCAGTGGGCCACAGCAGGCCGGGTGTGATCTCGTTGCCGATAGAGATGATGGTGGGTTGGATTCCGTTATCCTGGAACTTGTTTGACGCTTCCAAAGTGTAGTTGTACAACTTCCAGGACAGGTTCTCGATATCCTGTGGCCAGCCTGAGGGGATATCTTGATGAGCTGGGTCTGCCCACGTATCGCTGAAGTGGTAATCTATATACACTCCCAAGCCCACTGCTTTTGCCCTCCGTGCAAGGGCCAGGTTATAATCAAGATTATAGTTTCCATCGCGAGGGTTCACCCAAACACGCTGTCGGACAGTATTGACACCGTTGTCGGCAAGTATTCGTTCTAGAGGCTGAACTTGGCCATTGGCGTTTTTGTACTGGACGCCAGCTTTTTCCTCAACAAGGACCGATGACCAGTCGACGCCTTTGTAGGTCAGCGCGGCGTTGGCAGCTGAAACGCCAAACAGCAGCAGCGACGAGAGAATCATGTTTGCGGTTGGTCTGCGGTTACAAGATTGGGCTCAGACATAAACACAACCGAGTTACGAAAGTTGGATTGGGGCTTTATTAAGTGAGGGTAGGTCGTATTTCAAGAGGGAAATACTAACAAGGATATCACCATTGATTGATGGAAACCCGGTTTACTCCCCGGAAACCATTCCGGCTGCCATACCATAGCTGCCTTATTAGCTTCTGAGAATGCGGAGAATGTATTTAATGTTCCCTTTTCAGTCAACTCTGGGCAAAAAGGTGATATGAAAAAGGGCCTGCTTGTAGCGAATCCGGCAACTCCGCCAATCGGCTAACATGAAATCGAGCCAGCCCCCCAGCAAAATCATTCTCTGGAACAAGAACCGCAATACAGATTGGGTCAGAAGAAAACCAGTTCTGGCAGCGGCAGTTATGAGCATTGCGGCTACTATATCAAAATAAAACAACGGAGAATGGCGCGCTTAACCCTCAGGGGGTAAATCTTGCCACCAATCACAAGCATTCTCGGTGCATGACATTCCGGGGGTCGTATCGCGGTTGAGGTGCCTGAGTAGGGGTTACGGCTCCATCTATTTCGAGAAAAATCTACAGCCTTGTTTCACTCATCATCGCCTGCTACCCTCCAGACCAGCTTCTCACCAGATGGAGCTCGGCTTCGGAGAAGATCGAGGGCCTTGTGGGCTCTCTCGAGCAGCGTCTTTCCTTCAATAACCTTTTGCGGGTTGGGCTGAACGGCAGCCTGCTCCAAGAGCGCCGGCATGATGTCCCGATGGAAGTGATCCCTAAGGAAAGGATTCTGTGAAAAAAGTTTAGCAAGGATCCTTCTTCTCGTGATTTCACATATGACGCTCACCTCTGCGTAGAAAAACGTCCTCACCCCTCTTACCACCGTGCCGTCCTCCCAATCTACCTTGACCTTAGCAACATCCATCTCATACTCCGGCACCTGGTCATCCCCAGCATGGACATTGATCACAGGCAACATGACGGCAACTTTGCTTCCCTTCTCCGCGATCCTTGTCAGGGGGCGAAGTGTTCCCTCCGTCGATCCGATACAATCAAGAATGAATGGAACTCTTGGACCATCGGCACTCGTTCCACTAGTGGTAGTACTCATGGTGCTCTCCACATATGCCAGAATTTTCTCAACCACGCCTGCATCGTTATAGTCAAAACACTCCCTTGCCCCCATGCTCTTCAAGCTTTCATGATGCTTCCTGCTAGCAACAGCCAGTAAGTTCTTATAACCCCAATGACTAAACACCTGGACCGTGTAAAGTCCCACACTGCTCGCCGCCCCCCAGATCAGGATGGGCGACTCGGCTTCCTTTGGTTTCCACCCATCCGGAATAGGCCAAGGCAGCTCCAGCTCCAGATCTTTGGTGGCGGCATGGAACGTCGTGATCAGATTGGTCGGCGCCGTGACAGCTTCCTGCAAGGAAAGGTTCCGAGGGAGCTTGGAGACCTTGTAGCTCGGCACGGTAACGTATTCTTGTATTCCTGCTTCGAGGGGGTTGCCGTCTTGGACGAACCCAAAGACCGGATCACCGACTTGGATGTGAGCAGGAGGGGATGGGTTAGGGGGGAGCGCAGCGACGGTGCCGGCGTAGCAGGTTCCCATTATATGCGGCGGGCTGTCGGGACCGATGAGAAGACCACCGTCTGCGCGGTGAAGGTCCAGTGGCGTTGAGGCGGTCCATTTTACGTGGATTAGGACCTCGTCTTCCTTTGGGGGGACAGTTGGGACGGTGATGGACTGGAGGGGCTCGCGAGGGGCGATGATGGCCAGTGCTTGATGGGTTTGGGGGATTCCAGTCGGAAGGGAAGAGGTAGCCATGATTGGTGTTTTCGTAGTGGTGAAAATGATAGTGGCCAGAGATTCAGTTGTAAGTCGAGTATGTAATCTGCTTGGTGTCTAGCACGAGTGGAATCAAGTCCATTGGATTCTCAGTCTATATATCTTCATCCCTTCTACCTTGACCTCCAAGGCCTTTTATACCAAGGCAAGCATGGTAAGGTCAGTCTTTCCTGTTACGGTCTCTTGGCTTCCGCCTATTACACAGTCGTCGATCAACTGGAGACATGAACTGAGTTAAATCAGTATTTGTAAGCCAGCGAATTTCTAAACACCATTTTCTGTATCAGTTGATTCAAATGTAACCTCATGACAGAGCCTCAATTATGTGATCACCATTCTTTCGCGTTCCAAGCCGACAACTTTCCTATTTCGGCATCTGGGCATAATTGTGGGATGACAAATCCAGAAGCAAATGTGGGTTGGGTGAGGTGATTCAGGATGCACAAAAACAAGAAATCTTCCAATCCTCCCATCCACAGACCAACACAACCGAGAAGGATTCGAATAATGCCAGGGTGTTCGTTTGCCATGGCCATAGCCAACGAGGGTTATGCATTCACAATCATAATCAGTTGCGGTCGGAGGGACAGATTCGGGTGCAACTGCCCCAACCACCCTGGCAAGGTCTCAAGAGTTCCAGAATTTTCTTCCTCACATCTCGAGAGCATCAGCTCCCAGGATTGCAATGAAAAAAAAATGAATAAAAAGGCCGGTCAGACTTCCTTCGATACCCACCCTACTCGAGCGCCCAAAGGCAAGTCCTCGAAATGCAGGGTCCAGATCATCGCCACTCTCTATACAGCCTGCTCAGAAGAACGAGACCGCTGCCTTTTCAGGCAGGTCGAGAGTAAAAAAAAAAAAGGCTTTCTCACTGTAGGGTGTCGAGGATATTGTTCATCAACCCGGGTGGGATCTGTGGCTCCTTTAGGGAACACAAAAGAGGACAAATACTATAGAAATGATTCTCTGAAGTATTGTCGACATGAAGAAAAAAAAGAAGAAAAAGAAATCCAAAATTTTGGAAACGGCGAGGAGGTTATATACCATCTAATGTGGTCTGTGCATTGGCCATGCAAAAATCCAAAAATTTGCAGGTGAGGTGCACAGACTCCGTTGTTCTTCGCCGTGGTGGGGTTTGCTGGTGCTAGCTACAGCGGAGTTCTGCGAAGTTTTGGCATGGTGAGTCCAGAGTTCCAAACTGGAGACTCTGCCATGGGAAGCCACAAGTTGAGCATGTGAGAGCCCGACCTTGGCTTTTCTCAGAATGTTACTATATTCCTCTCTGATGTTTGATGTTCACCTCAAAATTTGTCATGTTGCATTCTGATATGGGGCCGGCGATACAAACAGCAACGGGACTGCTGCTGTAGACTCTCTCAAGGGTTAAAGCCAGGGCATCCTTCAGGTGTAACTGCTGGGCCCGAAGATGCCATCGTCGTATGTGTGACAATTCACTTCTGTCTACCTCATCATGAGAACATATACCCGAACGGCTTGAGGTTGGCTCGGACATTTTCTTTTGCTCGCCATGGGGCTGCCCCTCTTTGTGTGACATCGATGATGGTGGTGGCGCTTGCAATGAAATGCCGACCAATCCACCACGTCCACCCCAGGCCTGACGCATGCAGGAACCATCAAGGGACCCAAATCTTATACGTTAGTATCTGGTAATCAAAGACTCACAACAGGCCACAAACACCTGTTTGCTATGACTTGGACGGAAAAATCTTTTCAGCATAAGATATTTTGTGAGACAGGCTGGTTGCAAAATTGGGAACCACAGGGACGCGGCAACCGGATCCATCAACGAGAGTGCACTTCGCACGGTGGGACCTGCTTGGTGGGAAACGGGCCTGCTTGGTGGGAAACGGGCCTGCTTGGTGGGAAACGGGCCTGCTTGATTCTTATTAACGGCCGCCTAGCCGTATTGGGGATGCTTGTGTAATCCACGGTTTGGTCGCGCGAGGCAAGGCTACTTGCAGCAATGAACCGACCGAGCTTCTGGTCGCCACACCTGTTGACCTTGTCTCCCTTTTGAGGATGCGACACAGCGCATTTTGATTAAGAGCTGGGGGTCTTTTCCATTCTGCTCGTTTGTTCCCCAGTGTAAATCTAATCGGAACCTCGCCATTCTCTTTCAAGCGTTGCTTGCTCCGTCGTATCGCTTCGACCTTCATCGGCTTCCATTGTGTCCCAGTCGCCCACCATGCCTTCCCAACGGCGCATGCGCGCGCTGATGTATATCGTCCTCGCGGGTGTAGTCACGCTCCTCTTCTTTACCTCCCAAGCACGCCATTCGAGAGATGCCGATTTCTACTCCAAGACGGTCGATGCTCTGGGCAGCAAGAGCCGCGGAAATGACAAGTCCCACCAAGCCCCAATACGCCACGACCGTGACGCCGATGGGGATATTGACAACGAGGACGCAAAAATGGCCCAAGAGATGGCCGACCGGCTCAAGCAGGCCGAGAAGAAGGCGAAGGAAAACGCCAACGCAAAGGCCCCCAACAAGCCAGACGCGCCGCGCGCCGTGATAGGAGTAGGCAGCGCCGCCGGCGGACAGCATAAGGGGGTTCCTGACGAGGAAGGCCAAGTCAAAGAGACGGCCGAGGAGCACGAGATTGAGGTGGAACTCAACACAATTCTGAAGAAGAGTCCAGGTAATAACACCGAGCTCTGTCCGTCACAAGCGCATCTCAGATCTGCTAACACCTTTCTCCCCCCAACAGTCGTCATCTTTTCGAAATCATACTGCCCATATTCGAAGCTTGCAAAAGGAATCCTGCTCGATAAATACGTCATTGAACCCACCCCTCATGTCGTTGAGCTCGATCTTCACCCACTCGGCCCGCAAATCCAGGCAAGGCTGGGCGAGATGACAGGAAGGAGGACGGTGCCCAACATCATGATTTACGGCAAGAGTATCGGCGGTGGTGATGATATTTCTGCTCTTGATAAAGAGAAAAAGTTGGCTGGGAAGATCACGTCTTTGGGTGGGCATAGGATCAAAGCAACGGAAAGGTTTGAGAGCGGGCCAAAGGCAGGCTAAAGCGTCGACGTCGACAACCACGTCGACAACCAGGGCAGGATCGCAACGGAACCATTGATACACCAACGCTACACACGGCCCGTCGAGCATGGCTCGCCATTACCTCAACCGTAACCGCCTGAACAGCCCCGCGAGGCCGTGTTTGGGGATTCGGTTTCAAAAGAAAACATTTAATCATCTGGAGTTAATATTGTCGGCGTAACGGAGAATAAATCATCACAGAAGGAGGGGCCGAATAGGCTGTACTTGGGACCAAAAGCAGTCAGCAAAAGTTTGACAGTTCAATGCGGACGTATCACGCTGGCGCCATCCAACGCATGGGTTATAGGATTTGACTATTGAAGTGGTACGTGCATGGAGTCGGGGTTGGGATAGGGCTACTATGTGTGCTCTCGCCTCGTTCAGAGAAAGGAGGCCTTGATAATTAAATAATACCCGTCACATTATTCGCATGCATCCGAACTGGTGGGCTTTGGGTTGGTTTGCAGTGTTCAGGGCAGCGAATTCGGCCGCCACGATCTGCGGCTGCGCAGCTCAGTCACTTCGCTCCAACCCACAGAGCGCTCATTAATTGTCATGACCCGCATACATTGTTCCTCTGGCGTGTTACATTATCTAACGCGAGTGGACCAACAGCACCTTGATGACTCCGGCCGGCCTTATGTGAGAGTGTTGCACCTTCCGGGGCCTGGCCATCAAGGTGCTCTCTTACCCCAGCAGCCCGAGAACGTCACTTACCTGTGCCCACTTCCTCCCCTCATCTTTTTGCAACCACATAGCATATAATATATTGTTCATTAATATTTGCTTTCGACCTCTTCAGCTTCTTTTGGCGCATTTACTCAATGTTCTGGTGCTCGGTTTTGTTTTTGTGCTTATTTACTACCAACAGTCCTCTTCATATAAATAATTTCTACTCGACAACTGGCAACGCCAGGACACCCCCCATCCTCCGTCCGCTTGGAAGACAGGATGCCCAACATGCCTAGCTTCCTCGCCAACCCCGACATCACACTCCGCATTGCGGACCACGCAGACTCGGAAACTATTCGAGTCCTTCAGCGTGTCTCCAAACCCATGTACAGCCTCCTGACGACCTACCAACAATCCACCGTAAAATCCAGAATCCAGCAACTCATTTCCGAACCTGTCTTCTACCCTCCTCTCGGCTCAGTGATCTCTTCCCGAGGCCCGGAGCGGCACCTCCTAAAGCCCTACTCACTTGCGGTGGTGGGAGAACTTGAGCTCCGCAACAAGCGAATCGACTCGTTGCTGAATCCCCACGCGCGATTTCCTCTTCAACCTCCTCCGCCACTTATCCAGGCCATGTCACAAATCCCAACCTTCGTTAGCCTGTCTCATGATAAACAGTCTGCTCTTCTTGAGCTGTACAAGACTGCTTGCAGGTTGGCAGACCAGATCTCGGACATGGCCGTGACCATCGAGCTCGCCGAGCTCTCGCGGGAGACGCCCACAGATCCGGACGTGCTTGAAAAAAGGATTCATCGGGCAAGGTTGAATTACATCAAGACCTTGAACCCACTGCAGCTTGCATTGCTGGGCTCGCTGGCTAGTCTCTGCGGGATGGCGTATGCAAGAGAGCACACGATGATGAACTCGGACCCGAGTTTCATTGAACGCATGACGGCATATGAGGAGACTGTATTGCGGCAGGGAAGTATGGCGCTTTGGGGATTCTTGCACCCTGTGGGGATGGGAGATGAACTCTCAGCGGCGGATACAAAGGAACGCAGTGTATCCAAACCTCCTAATGCAAGGAGTAAGGTGACGGGCTTTGTGGCTAGGAAAGTAGATGAGGTATTGAAGGAGATTGAAAGGTATGAAAGTGGTTTGGAACTTCGACCAGAGAACATTGAGGAGGCCGCCGATGAGGTGCCTGGGGTTCTGGACGGATTGTTACAAACTGTCAACGGGGCAGTTCGGGAGTTGGGACAGAACCAGACGGCCGAAGATGAAGAACAAGAGCAGGAACTGCAGAATGTAAGGGAGTTTCCTTGTCTCCGAATCATTCTTGCGAGTTTGAGGGGTTGATGGGTGGGTGTTTATCATGACACATGTTGGATATATCTATAGCGCTTTGGGGGAAGGGATCAAAAAAGGATGGTTTAGGGGTAGTTGTATTTGGGTTGGCTTCAGCGAATGGGCTCACACAAGACAGCTCAGGTTGTCTTAACGAAGGCCACTGCTGGTTCAACGACATCCGGCGCATCTGGGATGGGAGTCTAATGGTGCGTGGGGGATTAGTCCACAACATTGGCATTTTGACCGATAGGTTATGGCGCTGGGTTGAAGTTCGGTGTCGACCTGGGCTAGTACATAGCGTATAGGCGGTTTATCCGAGTACGATTTCGAGCATGAAATTTCACAACCCATTGTTGTTTCGAGCAACAAAGATGCTGTTCTTCACATAAATCGCAAGCTATATTTGGAAACAGTTCATGTTCGGTTAACAGCCGATCCGGGAGACTTATAAAGACATTATTCCAGAAAAGAACGGGATTGTCCACGGCCATCGGATCTTTTCTGGTAAAACAATGAACAAAGAACATTTTACTATTTAAGCACATGAACCATCTATCGAACTTTTGAAAAACCTTTCGTTCTTGATGATTCCTCATGGATTATCCCATATAAAAAAAAGTACATACATCGAGCAACTACGAACGCTGATATACGATGTGCGTAATTAAAATCACCAACTACGCCTGCGGGCACCAACATCGCAAGCAACCAGAACACTGTAGGGCGTACTTTGGAGGTCTGGGGCTCAGGTCGATCATGTCTGGTAGCAAGCCGGATTGTGGACAAGTTTCTTATCGATATATTGACGCCAGTAATAGCTATTGCTCGGAGAAGTGCGCTTCAAAGATCAGGGAAAAGAGAAAGGAAAGGCTGGTACAGAACGGAAGGGCGTTCGTTGAGAGACAAGAAGCCGCTCGTCGGAAACTGGAAGAGGAGGAGAAAAGATCAAGGTCAAGAACACCACACGAGACTCGTACTTATCCTCCTATTCTAGGCTCTCGCCAAACAACAAGAATGGCGCCACCGGTTCAGAGATCAAGTGAGAGGCGTGCCCCTCCCCGGCTTGCTGACCGACCGCTGATTTCCCAGCAGTCTATGCCTATACGAGCAGAGCCACCACGGACTCGACCCCCTCCCCGCCTTGCGGATCGCCCGCTACTTCCTGGGTCTTTGCCTTCTGAGAGGCTGAATAACCTCGACAGAGCACGAGTACGTATCAACGACGCCAGAGCTTTCCAACCCAGGGAACCATCGTCGGACAGGGGAAACATCAACAAACGGCCTGTCGTGGTAACGAAGAATCTTCGGGAACAATTTCTACGGCCATCCGAGGGATCGATCGAGACTGCCATCCCTACCAATCCATCAAACCCACCTAGCAGTTTGTACTCGATACCGCTGGCACATATTCCATCATCTGGACGGGGACCGCCAGTCCCACCCAAGGACATTCAACCACAGATCAAACAGGTCCGCAATCCACAAAACCCCAGGCAGGTCCCGCTCACAAAACACAGCGACATAACTCCTGAGCCTCTTTTTGCTGGACGCCAGAAACCGGTGAGGAAGACTGCTCCTTCTGCTACTAGCCGCCGTCCTCCACCTCCTCCTGTCAGCCGTACTACTTACACTAACCCTTCCAGAAACCAAAAAAAAACCAAAGAAGCAGGGTTTTTTTCGTCGTCTTTTTGGTTCAAGACTTAAGCGCGAGGAATCTTTCGAATGGGTGAGCGAGGGGGCGAGAGCTGCTGAGATGCGAAGCCACACAAAAAGGTAAACCGGGGACGAGTCAGCCGAGTTGATGAAGTGATGAAGTCTTGCACGACATTAAATCCATCTTCCCTTTGTTGCTTTGTCGGAAAGCCCTTTCAGCCTAAACGCCACTCTTTTTGATCCCATTAAGGTAAAAAAAAAAAAATCATCCTCGCTCCTTATTGTTGTTCCCATTGTCGGAAACAAGGAACCATAGAAATATTAAAAAAGAAAATAGAAAAAATGCTATAAGAATAAGAAATTTTGAAACTATGCTGAATATTGTGTGTGATTCGCGACTTGTGATATTGTAGGTAAATTTTTGTAAAAAAAAATACAAATAGTTTGCCGAGTAGTAATTTCAACGGGAGAAACGGTTTGAGTGATGGAGGAAAAGGAAGTTCTTGAAAAAGGATGTAAAAGGTACGTACCCCTCTCACCGCCCGCTCACCTCGGTGTGGGCCTACATCCCGCCAATTGTGCCCCACATAAATTATTCTGTCGGTCGACCGCACCCGTTTCCCTCACTCCGCCGAATTTTCCCAGCGCGGGCCGGCAGCATTTCGAGCTCCAAGAGTTCCCGAACGCCCAAAGCAAGCTCGCCGATTCGCCCCCCATCCCGACTTGCGCGAGCTTGGACTCCAGAAATCCCGTCTCTCCTCCCCAAAACCTCCAATTGATCTGGTTCCTCACCACCATCACCACCACCACCACCATTACCACAATGAGTAGGGCACTCTTGCGCTCCATATTGGAGCTGCGCGCCGCTGCACCCGCCGTGCGCCCACCCCTCCGAAGCGTAACCCCCCTCGCCGGCACCGCCGTTCGCTTCTTCAACCAAACAGCTCAACACGTCGAGCCCCCCACCTCGCAGACCACCACCACCACAGCGATACCACCAGCAAAATCACAACCCGCCATCCCCTCGTCCCCCCAACAAACAAATCCCATAGACGCTTCCCTCCGCACCCTCCTGCCCCTCCTCGCCTCCCAACCGGGAGGGCACTACATGACGGTCCACATCCACGGGCAGCAGTACCTAGTCACGCAGGGAGACTCGATCCGGCTGCCGTTCAAGATGCCCGGCGTGAACCCCGGCGACGTCCTGCGCCTGAACCGCGCCTCGTCCGTCGGCTCGAGGGACCTGACGCTCAAGGGCTCCCCCTACGTCGACGAGAGGCTGTTTGAGTGCCGCGCCGTCGTCACGGGGACCGAATCGGAGCCCATGAGGGTCAAGATCAAGAAGAAGCAGCGGTGCAGGCGCAAGAAGCAGGTCAAGAGCAAGCACCGCTACACTATGCTGACAATCAGCGAGCTAAAGGTTCTGCCGGCCGTTCCTGAGGGTCTTTGAAGGGAAAAAAAAAAAAAAAACGTGGAGGGTTTGGGGATTTATGGAACCAACAAAAAAGAAATCCCCCAAATTAAAAAAATACTGTTTTTTATTTTTCCAAAATCAATGACAGGAATCAAATATGAGAGAGAAAAAAAAATTGAGGGAGTAGGTGGGCCAGGGTATTTGGCATTGGTATTGACAATTTGCATGGTGTAGGTGTGGGGGAAAGAAGGACAAAATTATGGGGAAAGGGTTGGAAAGATCAGATTATATCTATGGGGGAAAGGAAGGAAAAGGATTTTTTTTTCTCTCTCTTTTTTTGATTAGAGGAAGAAGAGGAAGAGAGAGATGAGAGAAAAAGAGAGAGAGAGGGATGGACAATTCATGTAAGATCAGGAAAAGTAACCCCCCCCCCCCAAAAAAAAAAAATATTGTCCATATACTTGTATACATATTCAATGGCATTGTAAAAACAAAAACGCCAGGTAAATAGAAGAGTGGAAGTTCATAGCTGAAACGTGCGAGACGGATATTTCATAAAATCCAGCTTGTTATGGAAAATTTCAGCATGGATACTATCAAAGAAGTTCATAAATGCATAGAATGTATAGAATGCATGGACGAAGACTAGGTCTACTGCTAAAAAGAAGAAACGGAAAAGGAAAAATGCTTCAACCTAGTATTATGTCTGTCATTTCTAGCTGAAGAGGAAAAAAAATATATTTACCTCATCTTACAACATCCGTTCCAAGTAAATAGATAAGCAACAAAAGAAAAGTTTCCAGCAGAGCCTCCCCTGAAAAGAACAAAAGAATATTTGTATAGCGCTGACAAACGGTTGGTATAAGTCAAACAATCCTGACTAAATAGACAAGACGATAGTAGAAAAAGCAAAAAAAGATACTGAAGTAATATTTCCTCTTCCTCCTTTTCCCGTACTCAGCATTGTTCCTCGCAAACACAAGAGAACAAACAATAAAGAAAACGCCATTTCCCTCCTCGTTATTCCTACTACTCCGCCGCCCAAAAAACAAAGGTATCAAAAATATGTCGCACCCGCCCGCCTTTTTGGTAGTCGTGTTTTGTGTGTAATCGCATCGTAACGTCATAAAAGCCGCAAAAAAAAAAAAAAAAAAAAAAAAAAAATCCTCCACGAGACCCGAAGAGTGTTGGTCCTTCATCCATCCAACTCCCTTGCCGTGCTACCTGTTCCCTTTCCCTCACCGAAACTCCTCGCCACCCGATGAATATCGTTCCTTCCGTTACCCAATAACAATCTTTATACAGAGAGTGTTATTCCAAATGAAATAGTATCCCAACAAGAACAACAACAACAACAAAGGTCTCCACCAATACCACCTAGAGTAATCCGTCCGCTGATCCAAAAAGACACTTTAGTCTCCTCTCCTTGTGATCTCATCTTCTA
Organism: Cladorrhinum samala; assembly: GCA_033576145.1. Classification (NCBI taxonomy): domain Eukaryota; kingdom Fungi; phylum Ascomycota; class Sordariomycetes; order Sordariales; family Podosporaceae; genus Cladorrhinum; species Cladorrhinum samala. The sequence goes on along the minus strand of MU865004.1, from coordinate 59,903 downwards.
GCTTCTCCCGCCATTGCCAGTTACCGCTTTCTTAATGCTAGTAAAATAAGCGGCCGGCCAACCGGCGACCGCCTCGCCATCGGTAGGCAACCTCTCCTTGCACCGCTGAACCACGCTCTGGATGATGCGGCTCAGCAGCTCCTCGGTCATGGGCACCACCTTGCCCTGTTCAGCTGCAGCATATACACCGGGGTCGAATTCCTGAGGATACAAAAATGGGTCCGTATCAGCCAGCAACTCATCGCACGTCGGTCTCTCCTTTTGTTCGCGGTTCAGGCACCTCCTCATTGTGCGGATCAAGCTCGGCGGGACCCGACTGCCGTCCTCGGTAGTCTCGGGAAAGTCGACCTGGTAAGCCCAGTTGATGATGGCTTGGCATCTCGACATTTGGTTTGCGATCTTGCCAAAGGGCGGGAGGCCATAGACCATTTGATACAAAATACATCCCAAGCTCCAGACGTCACTGGCTTTACCCAGCTTCATGAGCTTCGGCATGCCTTTTTGATACTGGAGCGGCGGAGGGATGCAGAATTTCCCGTTCTGCGCTGCAGTGAAAGCGTACTGGTTCGAGTCCATTAGCGATTCGGGCGACATGTAGTTTGGTGTTCCGACCTGGGTCTCGCGGTGGACGTTGACGGTCATTTCCGTCTGGATGGCGTTCGCGATACCGAAATCGATCAGTTTGAGCCGGCCCTGAACGAGGACAAAGTTGGCGGGTTTGAGGTCGCTGTGCACCACATCCTTGGCGTGAACCGCTTGGACGCATTCGAGCATCTCTTTCCAGTAGTATCGAATGAATACCGGATCGAGGCGGGCACCCTCTGGTGTGCTTTGCCGAGATTTGAGGAGGGTGTTGAAGTCGAGTTCACCAACTTCCATCAGCTGGAGAGACAAAAGTTAGTGCCTAAAGTTGTTTAAATGATGCGGGGTCATCAACTTACCACACTGAGAAGCTGCTTTTCAAGGTTCAGCTCGTGGTCGATGAGTTGAATGACGCGGTCAACACCGTGCAGCCGTTTCAGTAGGTCAATTTCACCCTTGAAACCCCTGACAGTGTGCTCGTCGGCACTTTCGAGCGAGACACGCTTCAGGGCTAGCATCTTGCCGCTTTCGGCAGACACCCGGTACACCTTGCCCGAACCACCACGACCTATGCAGTCGATTCTGGTGTATATCCTGCCGTTGACCCGAAGCAAAACTTGCCGCTTCTTATTCGCTTGTGCCGCAGCCGAAGCACCGGCGGCGGCAGTAGCCGTCTCGACCACTGACATTTTAGGGGGAGGCGGTGGCGCGTTTCTGAGTGGCGTGTTTGAGCTCTTGTTGACCAGTGCTTTGCGCTCTGGCGAGACATTGTTAGCTGGCGCAGCATTTGCTCTGACGTCGGTCACGAGTGGTCGGATAGGTTTGACGAGATCCTTGAGGTCCTTTTCGCCGATAAAAGACGAGGCAGCGGATTTTGATGGTCTCGGTGGAATAGGTTCCTCATTCTCCTTGTTGAGGGCAACTGGAACCTGAGGGACGGGAGCAGGAATGCTGAATGACAGTTCCAAATGGCTCCTCTCCGGCTCTTTGGGTTCGTTGGATTCAGGAGGCGAGGCACTAGCAGAACCCCCTCTGCGCATCGCTGCCCTCGAAGGATCCCTGGCGCTAACAGGACTTCCGGATGCAGCGTAGTCGCGGTAGTTGGAAGCCACAAAAGAGGAGGCTGGCACATCTTCCATGTTGTGGTCCATGTATTGAGGCTGTTGACTATCGGGCTCCTGGCTCGAGAACGCATCACCTCCCATCTGCCCTTCGCCGTCCTCTTCGCTCTGCCGTCTCCTTCCGCGGCGAGCTGGGCCACTGAGGAAGCTGCCAGTCATTTTTCCTACCCTCTTGACTCGCATTGAGCTTTGAGGTGCTACTACAGGAGGCCTCCCGACTGTTGCTGGGTCTTCGGGATACTCCTGGTCGCTATAGCCAGTGGATCGTTTCGAAGAGACGCCGGATGAACTGCCAGACCTTGCTTTTCCTCCCGAGGACCCAACCGCAATCCGCACAGTTCTTACCGGAAGAACAGGCGTGTTGACATCCAGCACAGGTTCCTGGCCAAGCTCTTCTTGTTGCGAAAACGCTGCCTGGCTAATCTTTTCTTCTGCCCTCTCCCTAACCTCCGACCCTCTGCCCCTGCCGGATAATGACCTTCTTACACCCTGCTGAAAGCTTCCATTAAAGCTCGAGTTGAAAGCTCCATTTCCGGGGGTCGTGCTGCTAAGACGCACTACTCGTTTCCTTGGTGCTGGGCTGCTCTCCCGGCTACGAAAAGGAGAAGATGGGCGGTCATTTTCTCGTTGGACGCTGTCCCTCCTGATAGGGCGTCTCGCCGGACGGCTGACTTCCTCTCTCTCATCGCTCACTGAGGTCATAGATGCACTCATTGCGCTTCTCCTGGTCATGACTCGGGATCCAGGACGGCCTGCTGGAGAAGTCGGGCGGTCGACTGAAGCTGGAACTGACCCGGAGGACACTTCGGAATGACCATCGTTAAGCAAGGCCTTTGTCAGGGCGCTAAGTTTCATCGGCTTCGGCATTTCATCGTCGGAGCTATCAGGGAGTGTCGCATAGTGTTGTTGTTGCTGCTGTTGTGAATGCGACCCTCTTTGAGCCGAAGATGTTGTGTTTGTTGTTGCGAGAGATGATGCCGACCCAACGGGATTGGATTCTGCGCGGCTCAGGCCCGGTCTCGAAGGTGGTCGTCGAAGAGCTTGCCTCGCTGATGTTCTACGTCCGAGAGACGTAAAATGGCTTCCGGCGCCCATTGGGGTTGGGGATGTGGCCGACATTTCGTGCATCGAGCTCTTTGTTTACGCACCCCTGATTGCGGAGTGGAAGTTGTTGTTTTGTTTTCTTCCGGCTGGTGACGCTCGTTGTCTGACTGTCCTGTGCTGTCCTCGTCCCACACCGCGTGTTTCGTCCAATAAAATCGATGCCTTTCCCCGCTGCGAAAAAAAAAAAATTGCGAAAACAGGCAACGCCGAGTGCCCGCAATTCGATGGCTAAGCGTTAAATGTCGAATTGGCTTACCGTTGTTGCGACAGCATTTTCACCAAGAACCGGGACGGAGGATCGAGGGTTGGGATGGAGCATGGAAGGATGGATGGATGATAGCGCTTGAATGCTTTTGCGAAATGCGCGGGATTATTTTGGGTTGTTGCAGGGCAGCCAATCAGGAGCGTTACGGCTTCTAACTCGTTGCGCAGCAACCATGGAAAATTGAGCGGGCTAGCGTGCCATCCCGGCCGCATTCGAACTCTGCCAAGGGCGTTCTGTTTGTGACAATTTCCGTTGCGTCAATGCACGTAATTACCAAGGCAATGGAATATTGCCTGAGGCAGCAGGCTTCTCGCCGATCGATCGATAAGCCACTGCCCTGGTTGATAACGGCTAGCTCCACTCAATTTTCCTCGGCCGGTCACAAACATCGAGGGGTGATGGCCAGAGCTTCCGTCGAGAGTACCTCGCATTCACATCATGAACCAAAGATATCTTGATCACCATAGGCAATCGTCGAGACGAGGTGCTCAAAGAGAAACATTTCCGAAGAGACCCCAAGTACTTTTATTGTCCTGCCTATATGTCGCTCCAAGTCATCACAGACATAGCCTCGCAAATTCCCAAACCCCAGATCCGTAACGGAGTCCAATGCCATGTAGAAACAGTCGCAGACGTGCGTGCATAAAGTCGTCAAGGTTCCCCGGAAAAGTCCACATCCTTTTTTTTGTTGAGGTAAGAAGTGGTTTAGTCGAAGAGACCGAAGCCCATGTCCTCGTCGGACTCCTCCTTCTCTGCATAGTTGTTAGCTTCCATTGGTGACCCAAGAGTACATTCTAGCTGGAATGTTAAACATACCCTCCTCCTTCTCCTCCACCTTAGCCTCCTCAGCGGCACCGCCAGCGGCAGCACCACCGCCAGCAGCAGCGGCACCACCACCGCCGCCGGAGGGAACAGATGCGAGCTTGGCGGAACCCTCAGAGATCAACTAAACTTCAGTTAGCATAACGTAGTCAAACAAGTTTGGTCTAAATGGGTTCGGCGCACCTCGTTGATGTCCTTGCCCTCGAGCTCGGAGAGGAGCTTGGAGAGACGCTCCTCCTCGGCCTCGATACCAACAGACTCAAGGACGGCCTTGATGTCCTCAGCGGAGGGAGAGGCGTTGCCGCCGAGCTGGAGAAGGAGGTAAGCGGCCAAGTGCTTCATTTTGACGGATGTGCTGCAAAGTCAGGTGTTAGCGTCAGCGCGTGATGCGATTCGCGATCGTTCTCAATGGAGTCCAAAGAGACTTACTTGTTGTATTGAACAAGAGAGGTCAATCAATTTTAACCGCTGAGTTGTGCGGAGAAAGACTCTTCTAGTTCTGGAGGTTGCTGAACTGTGCTTGGAAACAAGCTCGGGATTCCGATCCGGAATATTTGGATTTTCGCTGTTGTGAGCCCGCAAATTTCGGACCCACTTTAGGGTCATGTGACTGGTGCCTCTTCTAGGGCAAGGAAGCAAAAGGTACCTAGGCAAGTCACTTTTTGCTGACGTAATGCCAATTGCCGCCAAGCCCAGATGTTGGCTGGAATTGGATGCTGGGCGACCCTCGTGCCGAGCTTTTTGCGGTGGATACTGTCAAGTCATTGCCTGTGCCCAAATGGTTTGGGTTTGGTAATGGGCCCAGCAGGCAGGCTGGCAGGCAGTGCCCCCGTGCCCAGCAAAGTGTTAAAAGCAGCAATAAAGTTGACATGCTGGAAGACCCAAAAGGTCCCGAGTCCCCATCGATCAATCACGCAAACTTCCAGTCTTTGTCACTCCAACCGTTTCCTCCTTCCCTCCATAACCTTCTCCTCCTCCTCGCACAATTCATCGTCTTCGAGTTCCCTCCAAATATCTTTTCGGCCGCTCAAAAATTGACAATATTTTGGCGCGCGATCAACACGACATAACTTGGCATAGCGCAGCCGCAGCAGCGAACAGTTCAGTGGCAACGCAGAGTGTTCTTTTTCCGGCCATTCTCTCATCGATGACTTCGCGCCATCACATCGTATGAGGTTGGGGAGGGATTCCGCACACCGCGAGATTTTGGCCTTGGGTATCATCGCTCGCACTTCATCTTCATATTTACAATGCCGGTCAGTTTCTTTGCAGATGTCTCATGTAGTGCTTTGATGCTGATTTTTGACAAGATCTCTGACCTACTCGCGTCGATTACCGGCGAAGAGGCTGGTCCGTCATCGACCCCCGCGCCTCGCCCCATCTCGACGGTACCCAAAAGAAAGGCTGACAATGAACTGCGCAGCGCGCCTCGCTCAAAGACCCCTCGCACAGAGTCGGCGGGTATCTCCAGCTCGAGGACCGACTCGCCCAGACCGGCTGATAAGCCTACCAATAGTTCTGTCAACAGGTCCGCTCTGACATCGAGACCAATCTCGAGTACGGTTTCGACTGCACGAAATTTGAAGCCGAACAATGCGGCGTCAAATGGTGATAGAACCGTCTCGAAAGAAAATGGTGGCAAGCCCCTGACATCGAGGCCGTCCACCGCTCGGCCTGCCCCGACCCCGACTTCTACTGGGCCGCCAAAGGCGAGGTCGTTTGCAGAGATTATGGCACGTGCAAAAGCAAACTCGGAGGTCAGAGAATCTCTCGGCAAGATCAACCACAAACCTCTGGAGCGGAATTTGTCGATGAAGGAACGCAAGGAGCTCAAGGCAGAAGAAGCGAAGAAGGCGAAGTTGGGTGCCAGAAAGGCTGTTCCCGGTCGGCCAGGTCCAGCGAGTGCCGCTTCTGCTGCGTCGCTACGAGGTGCCCCGGTTGCCGGTGCTAAGCGAAATGGCGTTTCGCCTGGTGCTACAAATGGGAAGAAGGGTGCACCGGTGGAGGAAGAGAAGAAGGTCAAGAAAGCTGCGTTGGCAACGACTGGATACACGGGAACAGCGCGGCCCCGACCAGGCGCTACCAGTTCCTCGAAGCCTGGATCTTCCGCTCGCAGCGAGGAGGTTGACAAATCTCGTAGCAATTCGCGTTACGGAGGTCCGCTTTCGGCACCTCGCAGATCATATGACCGGTATGATCGCTATGATCGGGGAGAAGATCTGGACGACTTCATCGAGTACGACGATGCAGATGATGAGCCTGGTTATGGCAATGGAGGTGGATATTCCGATGACGAATCCGACATGGAGGCTGGACTGTCAGATATCGAAGATGAAGAGACTGCGGCAGAGCGGAGAGCTCGACTTGAGGACAAGGCAGAAGAAGCACTGGAGAAGAGGTTAAAGCGGGAGAAAGAGGAGAGGAAGCGTCGGCAACTGGAGCTCGCTCGTTCTAGGGCTGGGAATCGTTGAAATTTGTTTTGAATCATGATATGGAGTTCTGGAGGCGAGGAAAGCTAGGATAGATCGTTCGGGATGGACATGCATAATGGCGATCTGGGGAAGACTGTTTTCTGGGAGGCAATTTTCAGCATGGAAAGTGGGAGGCGTACCCGGAACCGATCACATCACCAAACGACATCCGTTAATGTAACTAGAGTGATGAATATGAAGATACAGCATGCAACAAAAGTTATTGCATACAACAAGAGGCAAGCTCAATCAAGAAGTTGTGCCTACACGCACTTCGTACATGGATCGCTTGAAAAGTCTTCGTCCTGATTAGCTGTCGATTACTTGTATCTAGTTTTTCTATTAATGTAAACAAATCCCCACTACGTTCCTGCATGAATATTCCGTCTAGGTAGGTACAAGTACAGGAGATGTGGTTCCTGACCCTGTTGTCAAAGCAAAGAACATTCAGAATTGCAGAGACGAAATTGTGGGTACTGGCCAATCACATGGCCTCAGTCCTGCCCCACCAGCCCACCACGCCTCGCCATCCCTAGCCGATAAGCTTGCTAGGAATTCTTATCGCAAGAAAACGTCCCCAGAACAACCTGGGATTATTCAGTCGCTGCACCTTTCAACTCGCCAGCGCCTCCCAACCAATCCCTTCATTACCAGTCCAAGACCCGTCCGAGGGCGCCAGCAGTAACCATGGTACGATGAGCTTCAATTGCTTTGTGTTCCAATCCCGCAAGAACAGCGTGGCTAACCAATCCATTTTTTTTCAACACGGCAGCCGCAAAACGAGTACATCGGTAATTATGCCCTCCCCGCGAATTCGCCATCCCATATCAACCGAGTCGCGCCCGTTGTTGAAATATTTCTAACTGAGCCTCGCAGAACGGCACAGAAAACTTCACGGTAAACGCCTCGATCATGAAGAGCGGACCCGCAAGAAGGCTGCCCGTGAAGGGCACAAGGCGTCCGAGAATGCGCAGAACCTCCGCGGTTTGAGGGCCAAGTTATACGCCAAGGAGCGGCACCACCAGAAGATCCAGATGCGCAAGCAGATTAAACAGCACGAGGAGCGCAACGTCAAGGGCGCGGCTGCCGAGAAGGACCCATCCGAGCCCATCCCCGCCTACCTGCTCGATCGCGCAAACCCGACCTCAGCTAAGGCGCTCAGCTCTCAGATCAAGAGCAAGCGCGCCGAGAAGGCGGCTAGATTCTCGGTGCCAATTCCCAAGGTCAAGGGAATCAGCGAGGAGGAGCTGTTCAAGGTGTACGTGGATCCTTTACGGGAAAGATGTTCAAGGTCGGCTGGACTGCGTTGGCTGACAAGGAGGGAAACAGTGTCAAGACGGGCAAGAAAACTCACAAGAAGGGGTGGAAGCGTGTCGTTACCAAGCCAACCTTCGTTGGGCCCGACTTTACCAGACGTCCTGTCAAGTACGAACGCTTCATCAGGCCTATGGGTTTGCGTTACAAGAAGGCCAATGTTACGCACCCAACTCTCAACGTTACTGTACAGCTCCCGATTTTGGGCGTCAAGAAGAACCCCAGCAATCCTTTGTAAGTTCTGGCGCGAGCTGAAAGAGGCGCAAAGGGCGAGAACTAACTTTCCGCTAGGTATACCCAACTCGGTGTTTTGACCAAGGGTACTATGTAAGTCCCTGGCAGGTATTCATATCTCTGTCACATGTGCTAACATATCCTACAGTATTGAGGTAAACGTTTCCGATTTGGGTATGGTCACCGCCTCCGGCAAGATTGCATGGGGTCGTTACGCGCAGATTACCAACAACCCTGAGAACGACGGCTGCTTGAACGCTGTTCTCCTCGTTTAAGGTAGAGTTGGGGGAGAGCTTGGTAGTCGTGGAGGATTTTTGTGGAGAGGGAGCGCTGCAAAAAAGGAATCCTAAGGGACAAAAAGGGGGCACACTTACAAAAAAATACATTACATTGGCGTCCGGTGTTGCTGGTTTTAATATGAAGCTGGCTTTCTTTTCTTTTTGGAGATTGCCGAGGAATAATTAGTTCTCCCGACTTTATTGAGCCCAGGTTGCTGGCTTTAGAGTACATAGATAACAGTTGAAGAGTGGCATTTAAAGCACATGTTTTGTCCACTTAGCTGGGGGTCCACGGGTCTTCGGATATATGGGCTGATATATCCCTCCCTCCTCCCCTCCTCCTCCCCCTTATCCCCTTCCCATTTTACATGTAGCAAGCAGTGTAACAATTATAAGGTGCTTTACCGCACCTATAACACCAATGTACTCCGCAATCGCACCTAGATATCAGAATTCCCAATCATCAGTTTTAATCTATCAACACCTTCTTTTCCTTTCCACCACCTTTAGGTTGGTTATTCCGATGGAGGAGGAAGAGGAAAGGAGGAAGATGAGAGGAAAAAAAAAAAAAAAGGGGGGGGGGGGTTGTTAACTCACGCCATATGATCGCACCCCTCGGTCTTTTCCGTCATGCTCTTGCAACCTGGACAGGGCTTCCAGCCTCTTCCCCTGGCGAGCCTGTCAAACTTCATTTGGTTCTCAATCTCCTGCTTCTTTTTTGCCAACCTCCTCCCGATCGCCGTGTCGGATTTCGCCGCGGGGAGCTGCTCCAGCACGGCCAGCCGACGCAGGTATTCCCTCTCCTGGTGCGGGGGGAGGATGCCCCCCGAGGAAGAGAGCGGTGGAGGGGAAAGGCAGGGACCTGTGTGGGATTGATCTTGACTTTTTTTTTTTTTTTTTTTTCATTATTGTTATTATTATTATCGATTGTTTTGCTTAAGTGGGTTATGTATGAAGAAAGAAAAAAAAAAGGGGAAGGGAGAATTTGGAGGAAGACTGAAAAAAAAAAAAAAAAAAAAAAAAAAAGGCAGGGGGGGGGGGGGGAAGGGCCGAATGAAACCAACCATTTGATACAAGTTCCTTTTTTGCATTTTCGGCACCTTGCCGTCCTCTCCGTCCGGAGAGCCAAAGGGATAAAGGCGCCGCATTTCGGATCGAAGCAGTAGAGTTTAGTCAGGGCGTCGTACTCGGTCAGCTTCGCTCTGTAGGCTGCCATGTCGAGGTCTGAGAGACCCAGGCGGACATGGAGGTAGTGAACCGGTATCCGGACGGTGGGTGAGCAGCATGTAACTGGCTGAAACGGTTTCGAGATCATTGAGTGATTGTAGAAACGTTTCAGACAAGGAGAGCTGGGGTTCCAAATTCTCGGTTGTTAGTCATTGAGCTGATAAATAAATAAGTATATATATAAAGGGGGGGGGGGAGGCGGGGCGGGCGTAGGGAGTAATATAGAACGGGGAATTCCTCAATGAATAATACCATTGGAAATGCTGACATGGGAGGAAAGCGTAATCACGGTGGTAAGAGACCGTAAAGTTGTCGAGACAGTAGACGCATTTTAGGTTGTCACCCATGATGAAGTCTTGATGGCGGAGACGGCGACAAGGTGTGAATGAGATCCCACTTGTTGTTCGGTGTGTGCCTAGGAAAGACATGAATATCTCTGCACGTCCAACTCTAACTTGGCTTTCAAGTAGGTAAAATCGTAAGGGGTTTCCAAAGAGTCCTTCAAGATCTTATGGGACTTTATCTTGCATCCAAGGTAGCGTGAACGAAAAGAAATGATGTAGACAGACAGGCCAACTTTTTTTTTTTAACCTTGAGAACCTTGTTCCAGATGAGACATTGAAGTAATTTTAAGCCATTCGTTTTTAGCGTCTCTGCGGTGACTTATCCATGTTTGCTCTGTCACTTACTACCTGTCACTTTCAGGTTTTTGAGGCTGCAGTATGCATTGCGATCGTGGGAAACTTTGAACAAGGGGTAAAAAGAATGTGAATATCTCATCTCATTTGCCGCAATTTACCACACTTGGCTTGATTGGAATCACATTGGACGACGATAGCCATACAGGAATCCATTTCGTGCATCCGCGGTTTGACGCTTAAACGTTAACAGATTCCCATTTCACAAAACCAACCAGCCTCCCACCGACACGTTCACAAGTGGGCACATGGAGGTCACTCCCAACACCGAGTTCCGAGACTAGGCATCATCGTGAAACTGCCCAACCCACATTCTCAATGCTTTTTCGGGTTGTTTTTGGTGCATCGGTTCTGCAAAGAGCTGCGTGCGTCAAAATCTTTGCACATCGATGCATTGGTGTTGATGTTGAGAAGGTTTGGAGCTGGGAGATCTGCCCAACGTGATAGGCACCAATCACTCACCACCACTAACTTCCAGCTTGGATAATGAGTGGTAACATGATAAGAACAGAGACTTCGATGGTTTAATATCCCTAACCCTATAACGCTGGCTTGACGAAAAATTAACAACAAAAAGATAAAAAGACAATTATCATACGCGCTAATTATTCCACGGATGCCAACAAAGAAGCCATCCTGACTGGCGCTGGTCGAGGACTTCTACCAAAAAATAGAGTTCTAGCTCGCTGAAGGTTTTGACGGCCGCAAATGATAATTGGCAGAATTCCCAACCCTTGGCAAATCTCAGATGCATACATGTTTTCCCTGACAGGGGCAGCAGTGTGTCGGCATTCACTACCCCTTGGCCGAAAATGATTTGCGTCCGAGCCTTATTTGAGATACGAGCGTCAGCTTATATGAAGACTACATAGGCCAGTCCCCACGTTCTGCTCTGTATCTGCGACAGAGTCAAGGAGGGTAGGGACAAAAACAATAGCAAGAGTGGGGAACATACTTAAACAACTTGACAAACCAGAGGTGGTTGACAACTCTGAGCGGCTTGGTAATCCGGAGGGGCTTCGTTATGCTGATGAACTTGATGGTCCCGAGAAGGCTGGGGATCCTGAGAAGCGTCATGATCCTGACGCCTCTGATCATCTAGACAAATTTGAACTTGGCGCCGGAAGGCCTGATTTCGAGAACTTATGAGCCAACAATATACAGACAAAAAGACAAACGCAGGTTACCTCAGCAGCCCCTGTCCACATCGCCAGTCGGGCGACCTCCAGCTGTTTGAGATCCCTCAGTTCCAGTTTAACTCGCCAAATATGATAAACATTCAACGCCACGCCGAAAAGGGCGGCAAAGACTGGCAAATGTCGCCATCCGAAGCCTTTTCCGTTCAGACCCATGATACCCGTATAGCTGATGGAGTCGTTCAGGTTCTCGCTATTATGTATATCGTTTCGGCGAGGGTATATTTCGTCGGGGTGCTTGGGTTTCAGGGTCCTGTCGAGTCGATGATGAATGGGGCACAGAAAATGGGAATCAGGTGATCCGAATATGTGTTGTGTCTGATTAATTTTTTTCTTTTGAACCTTTAAAAGTACGAATGACGGCAGCTCAGATGTTAATTGCTCCTAGTTGTGCTGATTGATTATAGAGTTGGAGAAACAGATACCTAGTCAAAGAAGATAATTTGAGCTTTGGACGAACGGCGTCTGCATTCCCATTCGGGGCTTCCGACCGGCCCTCGAGTGAAAACAAACAGTCAAGTGCGAGCTCGTCCATTGTGGAAGTCGTGTTTGAGAATGCCCGCACCCGATCCTCTATTTCTTGAGGCAGGAGCTGCCTTGGTCCTGCCTCACTCCTCAATCCAGAGTTTTCTGAAAATGCTCTCCATATACAAAAAAAAAAAAAAAAAAAAAAAAAAAACAACCAAGCTCTTGTGTTCGTATTCAGAAATGCAGTTAAAATATATCTAGCCCTTCTCCTTATCAAGATGCTATTGTGCTCAACTCGTCTGCAAAGGAGATCTAAAAGCCCATCAAAGATATCACAAAAGACCATGTAAACGCCGATGCAATGTCTACCCATCTCACAACCCATACTCACTTATTATGCCAGATAAAGTTGCGTAGTCCATCCCAATGATCGGAATCAGCATAAATGTAGGTCATGCTGCTCCTGAGACTGGACTGTAACTCGGGTGCATGGAACTTGAAGAGGTGCATGACCGCACCCCACGAAACGCTCGCGAATACCGGCCAGGCATAATAACTGATTGTCGCACTCCGTTCGGGCTTCGAGACACCTGGAAGACCGGTTCCGGGCTTGACGGCAAGGCGCGCCAGCGCCAGCACGACGCGCGCAAACACATAGATGACGATCTGCTGGCTGACGCTCGAGATCTTGCCATTCCTAGATCGTTGGCCAAAAACGAGATACCCGCCAAGCAGACCAGCAAAGAAGCTGTCATAAGGGCCTAAAAAACCCAGTTAGCTTCCTTTCCTTTCTTCTAAGGGAGTAGGTTGCCGTTCTTGCCTTCCTTGCCCGGCGTCGAACCGTATGATTTCAACAGTAAACATGTTGCCTTGTAAACGATGGCAAACTTTGCCAGATTTCGGGCGTGCGTCTTGGTCGCTCGAAAGATAAGTTGTGCCTTTTCGCGGAGACTAAAGGCGGGTCGCAGGGCGTTAGCAATTACCATCAGACCGAACGGGTGAAGGGATCGGCGGCATGCAGGCCGGTACAGAGCACATACGTTCCTGATCTAAAGAGAAGTATCATTCTATTTTACTCCCTCACTTGTCAGCATCGGGCCACTGCATAGGAATGGATATCGCCCGGGCCTCATACACAAAGGCGTGCGGAAACCGCACTTTTGTTCCGTAGACGGCGCCATTGCGCGCGGCTTTGAGAATTGCAAGGAAGTCGTGATATCTTGGGTCGAGGATTATTGGCTCCAAGACGGCCTGCTTGCGCGATTAGTATACCGTGATTTGAAGTCGGATGTGGCTTGCGCTGGTATGCACCTTGAGGGTTTCGAGCGCGGTAGCGGACATGATATTGATGCCTCGGCAAAAAAGAAAAGTGCTGGAGTCGATGAAAAACGGGCGGGCGATGGTTCGTTTGTTGGTGGTTGTGGTGCGCTGAGCACTCTGAGAAAACAACCGTGTCTACCTCATTTGGGATATTGAAGCCGCACAGGATAATAGGTAGGTATCTGGATAATTCGCAATGTGTTTTGTGTTTCCGAAATTTGTTTTGTTAATTGCCTTCAAAAGGGAGGTAGCTGAAGTGGAGTTGACTCGGGAATGACTTCCCAGCATGTGCAAACGGTAACCGGCGGGCCTCGAAGGATGACGGCATCCCTCGGTCGCTATCGGCTGAACCTTTCCGGTGCAGGACACTGCTGAACGACCACAAGGTTCCCCGCAAAATGACGCAGGGGTCCCCTTCTTAGCCGTTTCTAAAGAACTGATGCATAGAATTGCTCACATGTGAAAGGCTGCCATTTTCCATTTCTCAACCCTAACCCGTCTTCCACTTTTACCTTCCCATCACTCTGAAGCTCCTTCATCCAGGTGAATGAGAAGGATCATTTGCGAGTATCATATTTATTCATTCTATAATTACCACCCCTCTGATTTCTCTTCCAATTCATCCAGTTGTAAAAATCTCCCTAACTCCGTTTGTATGTAAAATTTCCCCACGGTCATGTTCGTCACATTTTTCTTCAACCTACCCATCCCAAAAGAAGAAGAAATAAAATAGCCAACAGTAATTATCCATAGAAAAATAACATTCCCTGGGGTATATCATAACACATAAAGCAAGTCTGTAATCTGACCCATATTTTTCGAATATTTGAAAATTATAGACCCAAAAAAAAATTAAAAATTCCAGGCTTCACTCCCCTCTTGACCACTCCCGGGCCACCCCACTTCCTCCACTTTCGCCCACAACCCCTCCACTCAAAGGACACAACCTTCCGCACCTTTTTCTCCCCTTTGTTCTGTCTCTCCCGTCCCGACTCCTAACTCCCCTTTCCTTCCTACCCACAGCCCCAAACCGCCCATACATGTGTGCTTTCGCACCGCAAAGCCTACATGTCCTCTCCCCGCACTTTGGACAAGTCCCCGAACATGCCCTCTGATTCCACGTGTTGATAAACATTCCGCACTCAGGTCTATAACAATACAGCGGTCCAGTTTTTCTTCCTGCTTCCTTCCCTCTCGCCGTTCCCGACCCTGAGTCTTTGCTTCGTGCTTCCCACTCCCGCAACTTGTCGCAATACGCTTCAAACTCAGCCGGCTTAGCGATTTGCCCGATTATCGCCAGAGGGATCGTAGAGCTTGCCAGTGATGAGATAAGGGGAAAACAGCAGCAAGATGCTGGACCCCGGAAGGGCTGGGAAAAGAGTGCGTATCGGAAGGTTTTGCGTAGGCAGTAAGTACAGAGCGTGTGAGAGCAGGGGAGGAGGATTGGGGAATGCGGGGAGAGGGGGGAAGTGCATTTTGAGCAGTGGGAAGTTGACGGTACTGGGGAAGGGGAGGATGGTAGCGAAGGAAGGAAGGGGCTGTTGAACAGGGTTTCGGGGGCATCTGGTGTTGAGATGGTGAGCTTCTGTTTGTTGAGTGGTCTTGGGGTCCTTGCTGGCGTTGTTGGAAGGAGAGACTTTTCGTGTGGGCGTCTTGGTTGAGAGGCTGGTGGAGTCAGGGGTGGTTGGTGGGTGTTGTTGATGCTGGGGAGCTCAGGAAACACACAGATGGTCGTCCTGGGTTGGGATGTGGGAGGCGTTAGGAAATATCGGTACTTGTCCTCGGGCTCCAGGATCGTACAAGTGGTCTCTTCGGCTTGGGACTTAGGTGGGGTTAGGGGGCAGTCCCGTCGATTTCCCCCGAGCTCAGGGGTTGTAAAGGATGCCTTGAGAAGGGCCCGGCTCAAATCCGGAGTGCCGGGAGGTGTGATTTCGTCGGGCCCGATGAAATGTATATGGTGGATTTCTGGTCTGCGGCTCCCCATGGCTGCGGTATTGTCAAAGGTAAGTAGCACGTCGTCGTGGTCAATGGCGTTCAAATTTTCAGGGCAGAAATGATAATTCAAGGACAGGTAAGCAACATGGACTATTTATTTAATTCGAACCAAATGGACCTGAAACTTGAATCACCCTTCCCCAAGCTGAACAGATGTATCATGCATTATTATCTCTATCACAGACACTTAATTCCGAATCACAATGACTTTCGGCTTTCTTGGGATCACCAACAAGGTTCTAGCATGAACCAGTTGTGGCATGCCCATTGGAGAGAAGACCGCGCTTTGCCCATATTGGCGAGTTTCACGTTACCATTGACGCCCAAGATTCCAAGTCAATTCCCAATTGTGTTGGCAGCATGTAAATGGTTGTCAACCTTGAGGGGCAGCGATTGGTTGCTCGCTTCTTTGTCTTGACCGAGATCTCACCTTCAGAAGAACCGCAGATGTGACTGGAATATATTCAAGATGCCCTCGCAAGATATTACACTTATGTTTATGACTTATGTCTGTTTCAGTTGCTAAATGTTCTGATTCATCTTTTGCTGCGCAACGGTTAAGCATGTATCAGACCTTGCGCTCGGAATTAATTAGGAGGGGATTCAGACATCGAGTTGCAAGGAGGCGACAACCAAATCGAACACAGCGAGGAATTCTTAAGATTTCAGTCAATAAATGTCATGGGTTCCCGATAGTCATAATACTGGCAGGAAGGCCAGAGGATTTTCTTGAAATGCGTTTCTCAACCATTATACAACATGCTAATCACCCCGCAATGGTGACATGTCCTCTCTCGATGACGAATTCCGCGACAACCCAAACTCTTGTTGGTGTGTAACTTTTACTTCACTCGCGAATTTTCCGTGATCATAGATTTGGCCAAAACTCTTAATTAATACGGAATGGATCTTAAGACCAAGAAACCGATCAAATCGGTAGCCATAATCGGCGCCGGCGCCGCAGGTATGCTCATCATCGAGTTCAAAATGATGTCCATCTTCTGACAATGGTTTCTTTTTTAGGCGCCGTGACAGCTGCTGCCTTTGAAGCTGAAAAATATTATGAGCGTATCTGTGTGTTTGAGCGCCGTGAGACTCCAGGCGGTACTTGGTAAGCATGTTACCCTCATTAAAACACCCACAAGGACTAAGCTGACTATCAAAAAGGATATATGACCCGAGTCCATCACTGCATCCACCAGCCTGACCAGGTGCTCTGGCCCCTGAAATCGATCCCCCAGTAAAAGCCCCTGACAACCTCCCTCACACGACTCCGTCAAGTAAACAAGAACGATATTCACAAACACCGATATACAACTCCCTGACGTACGCTTTTCCTTCCCAAATTCGTAAAAGTAAGTGTTCACTAACGCAGGCACAGAACCAACGTCCCAGACATCGCCATGTCCTTCTCCGACTCCCGATTCGCCTACGGTCCCTTCGCCCCCCACCACATCCCGCGGCAATACATCGAGTCCTATTTCTCTCAACACAAAACAGATCCCTACCTGACTTTCAATACGACCCTCGAGCTCCTGACTAAACTCCCAGCTTCTTCACGTTCTGAGCTTGACACCTGGTCCCTGACGCTCCGCCAACACGATCCGACCCTCCAGCTAGACAAATGGTACACCGAAACCTTTGACGCCGTGATTCTAGCCACAGGACACTACTCCGTCCCTTACATCCCTTCCGTCCCCGGTTTATCCGCGTACATTTCCATTTTCCCCTCTCACATCCAACACTCAAAATCTTATCGCTCCCCTTTACCATATACAGATAAAAGAGTCCTAGTGATCGGGAACTCAGCCTCCGGACACGATTTATCTCAGGAGCTGACCGCCACCGCCTCGCTCCCCGTGTATCAATCCCGTCGATCCCCATCGAGATGGGACGGAGACTCCCCACCAAAGGGGATCGAATGGAAGCCCGTCGTAACTGAGTTCCTCCCCTCGGGAAGAATAGTATTTGCCGACGGGACGCACCTGGATGACGTTGACCACGTAATCTACTGCACGGGGTATCAAGCTTCCTTCCCGTTTTGGGATTCCGTTTCCAACGGTGGGGGTCTGTGGGATTACAAGTCCGGAAGGCTGCTCGGCAACTATCAACACACGTTTTTCCGAAGTTTTCCTACATTGGGTGTGGTAGGCATGCCGCGCGTCTTGACGTTTAGGAGTTTTGAATATCAAGCTGTTGCGCTGGCTCGGTACTGGGCTGGAAGGAACGCGGTGCCGTTGCCGTCAGCCAAGGAGCAAGAAAGATGGGAAGTGAGCCGGGCCGAAGAGAGAAGGAAGGAAAGAAAAAAGTTCCACGATATTGCTTGGGATGACGGAGAGACGGAGGAGTGGCTGGGGTGGCTGTTTAGGTTTGCGGGGTTGGGAACATTGAAGGGAGAGGGGAGAGTCCCGCCTGCTTTGAGTGAGGAGGTGGTTTGGGCTGTGGAAAATATCAGGAAGTATCCTGAGCCTGGGAAAGATGGGAAAGATAAAGACAAGGAGAGTGTGAAGGAGAATTATAAGGAGGAAGAGTGGGTAGTGGTGGAGAGGAAGGAGATAAAAGATTCGTTGGCGTTTGTTTGAGAGCCACTGAATCTAGGAGTCCTATATCCGGTATGACTCGTATTTCTATTTACTCAGTATGTAAAAGAACGATAACTGGGTAAATATTTTTGTTTCCCATGGAATGAACCACGTCACGGTCCATGAATCCATGAACATTCCCAACTAGCTCATTGCATGTCACAGAGTGGTTGGCCCATCACAGAACTAACTGGACTGGGTTTGCCCCAAACAAAAAATGCTCCATGTCTGGGCTACATGCTCTGCGGTCAGAGATCAATGTAATTACCTCCTTTTTATAATCAAGAATTTTCGACCTCCGGCGACGTGCTCGACTTCAAAGAGAAATGATGACTGAGGAAAAGATAAAAAGGGTCAAGACTGTGTCCAAATAGGTGCCAGCAAAACCCGCATGCTGTGTGCTCTGGCGGGGCTCAGGACTGGGTAAGAATTTCATGTCTGTTAGCTGCCCAAGTACTCATAGGCAGCTGTTGGCTGACTCGTCCTTTTCGTGGATGGTATTAAGCTATTCGTAAATATTGTCAAGGCAATGCTGAGAAGTACCCTTGGCATCGGCTTAATGATGAATAGCCTCTAAAATGAAATCTTTATGATACCCATTTTCAACCAGCGCCACCACACTGAGCTCCCTTCTGACCTGCTAGGTATCTAGATATCATGACTGAGCGACGGCCATGGACAATTCAGGGTGGCTGAATGAAGGCAAACGCCCAGCTGTAATCCCACCAGGAGAGAGATGTTATTGGGTCGTCGTTGCGAATAGACGATGGGACAGTGTTTTGAGGTGCTTAACCGTGAAATGTTCTTGCTTTGTACCTAGCGTAACCATTGCATTGCAGAGAACCGAACGCCGCGGCGAACTTTCGAAATGGTAGTGGAGATGAAGTAGTAACATCAAAGATTGGTCGTCGAGGAAGCCCGGAAGGAACTCCCCTTCTTATGGTCTCCCGGCAGCTCGATTAGAAATAAACAGCTAAAGTGATCATGCTCAGCAACGGTTTTTGTTACTTAGTGGCATGATAGCGAGCAGGAGCGGCTGGAATTTTTTTTTTTTAAAAAAAAAAATTCTGTTTGCTTAGATCAGGCCGCCGTGACGGCCGCTCCTTCCCGCAGCACACCGGCCGTTGGTGAGACCGTCTGGGCCCTGGGGAAGGCCAGAGGCCAACAGCACGTTGGTAGGACGCCCCTCAAAATTGTAATATTCCACAAAGTGTCTGTCCAATCACACCGTTCGGCCCCAACCCGGCACCCCCAAGCCATGCACGTTTGAGGCAGGCTCGCATTTTGGTCTCATGGTCCCACGCCTCTTGGCCTCACTCTTGCTTGTCGGCTACACAGTGTGCTGGCACACATCATGCAGCAAGCTGACGGAGGGATGTCAGCACAGCCTAGCCAGAGCGATTGCTCAGGGCCACAATACCTTAGCCAACCCGCCCCAAGCCGTCAAAGATCTTTCTTGAACTCCTGTCCACCTACACGCAGTGAACGGTGCTCACATAACAGCGCTCACGTTTGATCATGACACAATGACAACCATCACAGAATATCTTGAAGTTCCATTTCTGACAAGCCTTTCGCCGTCCATCTATACAGCGTCAGCATTGCCATGCTCGTCTGTACATTTTGCAGCACAGGGCCTCCCAAATCAGTTCTTTGCTTCAGCGGGCACAGCAACTTACACGCTACCGACCTTTACCGTTGGAAACGGGATTGACCTCGCATTACATACCATTACCTGTCGATACCCTGTTGTTGCGACGGTCTCCACTGGGACGGGAGTATTATCCATTACTAGCCACTCGACTACTTCGACCCCGACATCCACTATCATACCCTCAAATCAAACAGCAAACTGGGCATCACCATCTCCATCACTGGTCTCGGAGTCAGACGTACGGTCCGAAAATGGCAGCCATGGCCTCTCCGCCGGGGCAACCGCAGGAATTGGTGTCGGTCTCGCCGTTTTGGGGCTGTTAGTTGGGATAGCAATGGCTTGGTGTCTCCTATCACGGCGCCGACGTCGAGAAGAGGAGTCAGATATCTCAAATGACAAGGCCATAGTGACTCCCATGCTTCACCCGGGCGCGCTCAGCAAAGCCCTGTCTACCCCTGAAGGCAGTTCAAAGGGCCCCCCAGTCCTGGGAACCAAGAGTGAACTCGATATTTTCCTGGTGGACGGTACTAGTGACAGCGAGATTACCTCAGAGCTCACCGCGCTTGGCCACCTTCTCACGGATCATGTCGAGAACAACTACCATTTACAGCCAATACAACAAGACGCAAGCGTTATCAAGGACTCCCTATTGGGGCTGGGACTAGATGAGTGGACCGAATCTCGGATCGCTACTTTGTCAGTCGAACCGCGAACGCGACATGTTGCCATCCGAAATGTGCTTGCGAATGTCATCTTCACAGCTCTTGACGTCCGCAATACCCGAGGACCCTCGTTATTGCCACCGGAAATGGTGGCTTTTGTCAGGTCGCTACCTCCTAGGAAATCTATTGGACCAGGCACACCTTGTGAGCATTCTTCAAAATGCATAGGCTAATCGATGGAGATTCTAACAAAAGACAGATGCGAAAGCCCTCGAAACGTGGCGACGAATATCGACTTTTCTAATGCACGAGGCAGGCAAAGAGGGTTCACCGTTGCCTCTGCCTTCCAGAATCACACCGCAAGTCGACGAGCTCCAGACGTCTCTTGATCAGTTTTTGGAATACTTCGTCCACGATGATAGCCGCGCGCGGTTCGATCAGAGCCGCAACCTGAATGGGGTCATCCGCGAGTGTGCTGCACTTGGTTACACCATTTTCTCCCATCCATGCGAGTGGCGATATTCATTCGTAACTGAATCTCCGAAAGATATAGTGGTTTTGCCTGGACTTGAGAGACTCAGCAGGAGAGAGGAAGAGATGTATGATTCTCCACGAGTGCTGGCCTGGCCTGTGGTGGTAACGGTTTGAAATTGCTGGATGCCAAGCAGGAGGTCAACAGAATCTCAATAAATAGAGTACAGATCTCATTCCTAATCTCCTTGATGAATCCAATTTAGTATCTAGGTATCTTTAGATTTAGCGGTCCCTAGCAGCGCTCAGTTGTCATCCTATAGACGGCGCACGTAAAACACCGAAGAGCGATATTCAAACAAGTCTAGGGAACCCTGGAAAGTTGTCACTCCCTAGGGAATTTGAGGTTTCAAGTTGGATATAGACTACCATAGCCGGTCTCGTCCGGAGTTCTCTCGATGGATCTGAAGTTACGGCCGTATTTTTTTCAGACGTGGCTGGTTCTAGTCTCAGTCCTACTGACACAACCGCTTAATAGTTTTGGCCAGGATAGGAAAGTCAAGTCTAAGCTATGCAATTCAAGCCGAGCCGCGGGTATTGTGAGACAGATATTTCAAGGTGGCATGTTTTTGTACTCCCCCAAGCATAATCTGGCAGGATCTTCTATATTGGTAAACCGAGGCCTGTATTAGACATATGACATGTGAAAAACCAAATAAGAGAGTCGAACTTATGGAAGGTTGAATGCCTATGTCCGAGATCATGAATGAATTTGTTGAAATATCAGTGAGTAAGGTAGCTAGCTCCCAGTGACTACTCTGCTTCACTATTTGTTTCGAAACGCTTTGATTCTTGAGGTTGCCCTCTATAAGGTAGTCGACTTTGGCCCACTTCTTCTTTTTCGAAGTTCCGCTGAAACCAAGACATCTTAGTAACTTGAATTACCTCTCGTTTTCGTCTGCCCCATTAGGAAGGAAGACTGCAAGCGTCAATTCTGTTATAGTTTTCAGCTCGGACTCAGGTTTGGGAACATTGAAAAAAAGCCACGTTCCGGCCTAACTTCCAGTTGATTCCAAACACTCACAGAGAAAGACGCCTCCTTTCCCGGGGACTTCCTCATCTGGCAAAAGCTCACCACCCAATACCGAGAGCGAAATAAGAAATATAGAAACATATGTGAGGGGGTCAATAAGTGGGAAAGTCATATATAACTACATTAGCTACTACTACAGCTCTCCAAAATAGATACACAGCTCATACCAGCTTCACAGAACAAGTTACCTACTGCCTCCCCCGTCCCGGGCCGACACTCTCATTCACCTAGCTTTGAAAAACCGAAAAACAATCATCATGATGTCTCCATTCCTCTCTGATCTTCTCTTGATATCATTGGCCCTGACATGCTGCGTCCTCGCCGACCTACCAGACGGCCCATCAGACTCCATGGACGAGCGATTTGATAACCTACACTGGCTTGATCTCAACGGAGGGCTAAACAACCTTTCCTATCAAGCATACACCGTTGCTCAATGGGCTTTCGGCACCGTCCCGCAGGCATGTTTTGACATGGCGGGGGATAGGCAGTGCGATCCTCACGAGCTGGAGGTGTTTGATGTGAATTATAGTGATGCAAGTTTTTTTTTTTGAGTTTTTTTTTTAATATCAAAAATCGAGGAGCCGGCATGGTATTGTGAGTTAATAGTGAATGACTACCTAATCTTTCTTTTAAAAACAGTGCCCAGAATACACAAAAGTCATCTGCAGGTGTACCGACTCACCGATGCAAATTTGGGACATAGCCGACGATATCGGGTACGCTCACCATACCAAGAACCTTCCCCCCCCCCCCCCCAATTTTTTTCTACCTCCTTTACTTCCTTCTGCCAGAGAATCTGACGGCCAAAAACCCACGAAAAAATATAGCCGAGTCCCCGTCAAAGCGCGTCAGTGGATCAATTATGTAGGAAGCTTCAACGCACCAGACTGCAGCGCCTACAGCGGAGCAAATCACATCACCATCCTCGGAAACTGTGCTGAGAGAGCTTCGGTAACGATCCACGAGGTCGCGCACAGTCTTGATGGGTGGGCCGTGTACAAAGGAAACGGGGCGCAGTACTCCGCTACCAGGGAATGGAAGAGGACTGTCGGCAAGGACACATGCGTGCCGGATAACTATGCCAAGTCGAGATGGAGCGAGTCTTGGGCTCAGGTGGCCGTCTTGGCCGCTTACCACTTCAACGTTGGGAGTATCTGGGACTTGGATGGAGGGGTCGAGTGTATGAGGGGGCAAATGGAGAAGGTGATTCAACAGCTGGAAGGGGTGTTGACGTTTAGGGAGGCGGATAGATGCGATAGGCATTGGCCTGAGGAGTGGGTGGCCCCTTTTACGCCCCTTGAATCAACCTCCAAAGCTACTCAAACCCGCTGTCCCACCCCCCCCCCCCCTTCCCTGCTTCAGTCAATTCCATGAGTTTGGGAAGTAATTGGCGCGTTTGCTAGCAGATGATGGATAGTCCCACCGTTTGCATGGGCGATAGAGCAATAAGCGAGGGTCTCTGCGAGGGACTCGAGGTCATCACCACGGTTGAGCGGTATCCTGCTTTGGATCCCGAGGTTCAGAGAGGGATCGAGGAAGATGAGAACTCTAGGATGCGTCATGCTGAAGAGGAGTCCGGGCTGGTTGTTGCAAGGAAGTTCAAAGCTTGATGGAGCTGTGCCGAGAAAATGCTTGTCGGAGGCTCGGAGCCGGGAGGTTGGATAGATGAGTGGCCCACTTCGGCCACCGGATACACAGCAGTCGGCTGCCTGTCAAAAAATCTCCATTGTCACTTGACGTTTGATTTTGCCTCGCAACGGCATGTGCCAAAATTGAATGCTCAGTCAGAGCAATCACGCAATCTCAGAAAACAAACAAAGATTTGACCTTATCAGCTAATCGGCTGACCCACATCGGCGGTAAATCGGACAAGTGTCGGTCAATAAAACACAGCTGTCTGTTCTTTATAATACCTCATTCAGGTGTGCCTTTTAAACACACAGTCATTTTAACCCTGATTTTAGCCCAACATGTCGGCTCTCCACCAAAGAGGTTGCAGCCTTTCCGCAAATGCTACCATACTGATCAGAGCGGCAGCTCGTCAATACCGAAACACGCGAAACCCTTGTGCTCCTACGTTCGCAGTCCAGTTTGTACGTCTGAGTCACGATGCCGCTCCAACCAAGGCGGCTGCTATCGTCGTTGGTGCTGGGCCAGCCGGTATTGCTGTTGTCGGGAACCTCCTTGAAAACACCAAGGATGGTAGGATAGTCTGGATCGATAGAGAGTTTCATGGCGGCCGCATCAACCATACCTATCGTGAAGTGCCTGGGTGCGTAGCTCTCACCCACCTCTTTTCGGACCACATTGGCAGGCTGACAAGAACCCAAGAAACACAGCTGTGAAGCTATTTGTTGATTACGTCAAGGCGTTAGAGCCATTCAGAGACATCTATAACTCCGCTGGAACACCGAACGCCATTACTGCGCTGGAAGAGCTTCCCCAATCAGGGACTTGTTCTCTAAGCTATGCGGGCGACATGCTCAACTTCATCACCGAGGGGCTGAGGAAGCATCCCCGCGTCGAATCCATCAAGGAACAAGTCCGTTCAGCAGAGAGGGATGTTACTGTACGTCACTTCCCCCCCCCCCCCCGGAACTTTTGGTTAAGCACGGTTCCCGATTAATGCTTCCCGTTCTCCAGTCTTCAAACTGGACCGTCTCTGCGTCGAATAACCTCCCCTACGCCTCGGCTCCGCTTCTAGTCTACTGCACAGGCTCTCACCCTACAGAGATTGAAGCCGATTATCTCCCAAAAAGGCTCAATCTCGACACAGCACTCACCCCTTCACGCCTCTCCGAATTATTGGCAGAAGCACTTAGCAAAGGCAACGGCCCCCCGACGATCGGGGTGCTCGGCGGTTCCCACTCCGCTATTCTAGTACTCATGAACCTTTACGCAATTGCAAAACAGCAACCCGAGCAGATCCGCATCCGCTGGTTCCCCCGCTCCGAGACTCTCAAGTACGCCGAGCAAAGGGACGGGTACATTCTCAACGACAACACGGGGTTGAAAGGGAGAGCGGCCGAGTTTGCGCGAACAAATCTGGATGGAGATGCTCTCGCCACCAGTCCTGCTGGCAAATTCATTGAGCGGCATGTTCTTTTGGGCTCCAAGGATGACCAGCAAAAGACTCTGAGTTCTGGACTGAAAGGTTGCACGTTCCTCGTGCAGGCTATCGGATACACGAGAGGGAAGCTGCCAAGCACGGTAGTTGGAGGACGGGAGGTGACAGGAAAGGGCTTGAAGGTTAATCCAAGGACTGGAACACTGGGAGAGGACGGGGATGGACTGTACGGGGCTGGGATAGCGTTCCCCGAGGAGGTTGACACGCCGGAAGGTGGACAGGAGATGGCAGTGGGGATGTGGAAGTTCATGAAATATCTGAAGAGGGTGGTGCCGGAGTGGGTTGAGAAGACGGGGGCGGGTAAGAGATAAGGGCTCTGGGGCAGCGTGAGGGACGCTTGGCTTGTAATTAGACTTAGAGCTCGAATTGTCGATGCTAGCGATAGCGGTGCATATAGAAATCAATTACGATGCAGATCGGTGCTTGACTTTGAAAATCAATCCTATCATGCAAACGACGACTTTGTTGTTGACATCCGCGTTATCCGCCAGCATCTACCTAGTCACACTGGGTAACATTGCTGATGCTGATGTCTGAGCGCATCAATCATGAACGAGAATTCAAGAGAAGGGGCGGGGCGCTGTACAAAAACGGAGCTTTACCCCGGCGTCTGACTGGCCTGATAAACATGGCTTATCAGAGGCGTCCAACGGTTGTGGACCCGCTAGCAACGCTCTGAGGATTATTTGCGACACCCTCGCAACCTCGTGGTTTTGTCGCGTGTTTTCTCTGCAACCGAAAAGCTTATTTGACTTGGTGTGCTCGGGAACTTCGGATTGCGGATGGTCTCCCGTAATCTCATTTCCTTCTTCCCAGACGATGTAGCTTCAGCGTTCTAAGCTTCATTTACACCAAATTGCCCTGAATTCTTTTTCTTTTTCATTTTTCCCCTCATCACAGTTTTCCCTGGAATAACGTTTTCATTCTTGACAACTCAGTACTCTGGGAATTTCAGCTCCAATGGAAACTTGGCCGTCCCGTTTTTTTGACTTGGCTTCGGTTTGCTTTCAAGCGGTATCCAAATGGGCAAAACTATCCCAAGTTTCGATCCAGCAGCGTGGTTGTTTGTGACAGCTCAGTTGTCACCACTGCCTCTTTATCTATTTGGACTAGGGTACTCCGTCATCTGGTAGCTAGCACGCACTAGCTCATCTCTGTTTTCTCTTTTCAGTCGAGCTGCAGTCCGACGCTTGGGTCTGGTTGGACAGTCAGCATTTTTTCTACCTCAGCGAGCCACGATCCAATACTGAATTTGCCAGCAAAATCGCTGATTGGATGGTTTTTGAAAGAACATGCCAGGCACACTTTTGTTGTACAGTCTTCACCGTGTGTATGTGCGCCGCTTGCACGTGGCATTCAGGGCAGAAGCGCGACTCTGGGGAGACCCCTGGCCCTTCGCCGAGCCGCCGGGTTGGGTCTCAATGGGGTGCAAACTATCGAAATTCGAAAAGCTCCAATTTCCCCCTGCAGGCGGTGTTCAGACATGAGCCAGGACGTGAGCTAATAAACAGAATGAACCCACAGAACTCCGAACCCACAACGCCAAAAGGGTCTGTGCAAGAGGGCTGAGGCGGGTAGAGGAGGATGACAGGAAAGTTAAAAGGATGTGACGTCCTGCCGTCCATCCGATGATCCGTTTCTGTGTCTGGCCAACCGGTGCTCTCACGATTTCGACTCAAGATGGTTACCACTCGTTCTGCTTCCGGCTTACGTGCCGTGTCCCTTCTTTGCCTCGTTGCGGCCGCCCAAGCAGCCCCTAACCTCTCATACAAGCGACAAGCTCCTTCCTTCACCCGAGATGGCTGCTTTGTCAGCAACACGAACGGGCAGCGAGTGCTCTCCAAGGCCAGCTACGCCGGCGATGCCATGACGGTTGAGAGCTGCGCTGCTTTCTGCTCGAAGTACCCTCAGTTCGGTCTCGAATACGGTCGGGAGTGCTACTGCGGCGATGCCTCTGGTGCTGAGCCTGTTTCCGATGCCGAGTGCTCGTTCCCGTGCGCCGGAAACCCCGATGAAAAGTGCGGTGCCGGCAACAGAGCCGATATTTACACCAACAACCTCTACACCCCTTCAACACCAGCCATTCTCGACGCCCCATACCTTGGCTGCTTCGTTGACGAGGGCGCTCGCGTCCTCCCCGACAACCTCCTGGGCGACGATGCGATGACAGCTCAAAAGTGCGCCACCCACTGCGCCGACTACTCATACTTTGGAGTCGAGTACGGCCGCGAATGCTGGTGTGGAAACTCGCCCCCCAAGAAGGAAGCTTCCGAGTCCGAATGTTCTTTCCCCTGCGGCGGAGATGACACGCAGCTCTGCGGTGCCGGCGGCAGAATCAATGTCTGGGGCAGCCCCAAGGCATCTCCCGAGGCCGTTGGCGGATACGAGTACACGGGCTGCTACATCGACAAGCTCGACCTCAGGACCCTGAAGGGCAAGGTCTCTCGCGAAAGCGGAATGACGCTCGAGAAGTGCGCCACTTTCTGCCAGGGTTACAACCATTTCGGAGCCACCTTCGGCACTCAGTGCTTCTGCGGCAACGACATCGAGGAGACCGCTGTCGAGGTTGCCCAGGCTGAGTGCTCCATGCGCTGCGGTGGAGATTACGACAACGTGTGCGGTGATGCCAACAGGTTGAACATCTTCAGCACTCCGCAATGCCAGCCTGACCCCAAAAACCCGGCTACTGTTGGCGGCTTCGCGTACGTCTCGTGCTGGAAGGATGACAGGGACGCCCGGGCTCTCGACGGAAAGGTCGAGCGCAGCAGCACTATGACTGTTGAAAAGTGCTCCGCCATCTGCGCCGGGTTCGGCTACTTTGGTGTGAGCGACTCTGCATCGTGCTTCTGCGGTAACGAGCTCGCTGGTGCGGCTGCCCCTGCGAGCGAATGCAGCCAGCTCTGCGGTGGTGATTCTACCCAATGGTGCGGCGGCGATCTTCGCCTCAACGTCTACGCTTCCAACTCGACTTGAACGGAGCCTGCCCGCTCTTAGGCGCCTGTTGCAGCTACTACAAGCCGCTGCTCCCGCTACTATCACATGTAATTAAGAGGGAGGATAACAAACGTTTTAAGCTGAGATGGTCTATCATTGTTGGGACCTTCGCTCCGAGCATAATATTTTAGTATAATATCATATTTATTGATAACTCTCACAATTTCAATTTTTATTTTTTTATTTTTATTTTTTGCCCCTTTCCTCTCGGCAAAGCTTTGGTCCACACATGAATGATTGCGTCTTGGGAATGTAAACCGGTGCTTGATTGTTCGGCCTAGCTGCTGTTCGGCGGCATGCAGTGTTGTCTCCTACGCAGTCTTGTCAGGCTTGCTTGCAATCAAGTTACCTGTGTCGCGATAGCCACCTCCTAAACTAATCTCTGCGTAGACTTTGGTTGTTTTATCTAGGGTCTGCTTCGCCCGATCAGCGAGGGACGCTTTACAATAGGTGTCTTAATTTGACCATCCACTCAATGTACCTACATTTATTCTGCCTTGAGCGGCTCTTACCTTGTGGTTGGGGGGGAGAGAGACAGTAGTAGGTATAGAATATAGCACAGTTTTGTACCAACTTTTTTTTTTGTTTGGGGTTGATCTTTCTACGTCTGATCAGAGGAGACCAAATGAATTTTGTGAACCATTTTTACCATATCATGACAACAATTTGCGGTAGTTATTTATAGTGCGATGATGTTTCTGTGGATGGCCAGGCCCCCCCCGGGGGGGGGGGGGGTGGTTTGCGGCATTCTACGGCAATGTTTAAAATAAATGTCAGAAGTCGTTTAAATCCCTCCCAAGGCGTGCTTTTTCTTCTACTTCGTCTTCTTGAAACAAAGTGGTTTTTATAATATAAAAAAATAATGAAAATGATAAAAGGTAATTTCATCTTTTGTCACTCACGGGTTAGGGTTTATGCGGCGTTAAAAGTCGACCGACTTTCCTTTCGTGGGCCCCGAGCGTCACCTGACTGACGCCTCTGCGTTGTTTTTTCCGATCCATTTGGATTATTCCTCAAAATCATCACGCGGAATAACTAGACTGCAATTTTTTTTATCACTCAATTTTAATTTGGCAAACTCCTAAAAGTGACATGGGGTACTAAACCGGATTTCGAGATCAAAAAGTTTGGCCCAGGTAGGTAGGTAGGTAGGTAGGTAGGTAGGTTGGTACCTAGGTACCTAGGTATCCATGATTCAAACCAAGGAAAATCACTCAGTTGGAAACTGTTGTACTGTACGGGGAATAAATATATGTAATTGTAGTAGTCCAAGTATTTTTTTTCTTTTGCATTCAAACAAAGCAGGATGAAAAAAAAAAAAAAAAAAGGCTCAAAATCCCCGAAATCCCGGAGATCGCATGGTAAAAAAGCAAGGAGCAATTCGCGTTTGCAAGATTCAACCTTGACTGTTATAAATATATATTTCGCTTGTTGAGAAAAATGCAAAGCCGAGTTTGCTTGCCTGCCTTACCTATTCCGTAACCTACCAGCCTACCTACCTAGATAGGCACCCGATAAATAAGGACTACTTTATTCCGGTGCTACGTCGAACTAGGGTTGTTCGGGCACATCTCGGATGTGCTGACGTCAATTTTCACCACTTAAATCATTCCCTGATGAAACCAAAAGGGGAGAAAAAAAAAAAAAAAGAAAAAAAAGAAGCGAGCCACCTTTTCAAAGCTTTCATGTTTCGCCGCCGAAATTCATACAACTAGCTTCAAGAAGGTACTGTTTGTTCAAAAATTGAAACATTTTCACCTTTGGGAAAACCCTTGTCAGAGCCTGCCAGAGAGGTCCCTACCAACTAATTTGCCCACCTACCTACCTACCTACCGACTTACCGAAACATCATCCTCTCTCAAGGGATTCATTGTGTTGCAGATATACAATGCTGGAGCTCCCTTCGGCCAAGCATTTTGATTATTTGATACCCTCGAATCCTGCCTAGACCGCCATATCGCAGAGGCGCACACGGTCCCAGCCCGAATAAATCATGTAGGCACGTGGCTTAGTAGATAATCAGATGGTTTTTTTGGTTTTTTTCTATCACCCCCTTAATAATTCCCGGGGAGGGGATATCGACATTGTGGGAATAGGCCGAACAGAGGCCCCAAGCTTGCAGTGCCAGTGACGTTTAGTTTCATGCCCTTCGATCCATTTCAGCTTTGTTCTCCAAGTCCCTTCATTTACTGCAGGCCAATCGACATCTCATCCGTCTGCATCCCGTCTTCTCTGGTGAATCCTTGGGCAAGCTCGATGGAGCGTTCCATAATGGCGGCACACATACCGGACACCCATTTGCGAGGTACCTTCGTTGCTGCCTGAGACCTTGATCAGGAATGGAGGTATCTACGTTCTTGTTTTCAGCGGCCTGGGAAGCCTTCGGTGATCTAGCCGTTCCCTTCGTGTCTGTGTTAAATCAGCTAGGTAAACTAGCAGACCATCAGACCTTCTATTCTAAACTTTGTCCAAAGCTACACAATGTGTGCTACATATACGCGGGATGGTGGTCTCAATGCTGCACAACTGGTTGATTTTAGCTCGCCTATCGGCTACTTCACGCCGTTGAACACGCGGCGGAACCGACACGTTCCGAGATTAATGAGGCTGACAAGTCAAGCGAAGCTCTAGTTCATGAACAATGAGATAGATCGGATCATGTGTGCTTCTTATAGTGCGTGGCTTACAGATGTTAAGCTTCTTGAGCCGTACTCTACCGTCCGGGGAAGCAAGAGTCCTGTATGATTTGAATTTCCCCAAACAACCATCAATATGTCCATTATGACGGGTGATCAGCCTGAGATATATTCGTCTGCAGCTGCTCTTCATTGAAACTCGCTTGACCGAGCCATCATCTGTGATATCAAAACGGTCTAGAATACCTACCCACCTACCGAGCAATCTCGGGAAGAGCGCATCACCCGCCCCAGTTTCTCCTGAATATCCAATGTACCCTTGCCATGTGCTGACCACTTGCAGCATTCGTATAGGCTTCTTAGATAGCAAATTGATGAAGGGAGATTCCTTGGCGGATGCCACGAGCTGGCATACGCCACCTTCTCGCGCCTTGCTGAGCTGTTGTGCAATGTTACATAGACTCGTTTCTCCAGCCCTACCTTCTTTCTCCCATGTGTGTTTCTAACTTCCTTCTCTTCCAGAAGGGGATCAGAACTTCCCACATTCAAACTCCTCATATCCCTAATATGGCAGGAGATATTGACAGGGGAAGGTAACGACGAGAATCCCGCGTCAGTCTGCCGGATACAAGCCCCAGATTGCTACATGGGCCCAGAATATAGCAACCCTCTTGTTGGCACTTCTGCTTTCACAGTGCTATCGGTTGAAGCGAGCCTATAAATTTACGACGAGAAGAGCTGAAGCAAATTGCCTTCTCTCTAGACGCAGGCGGCCGCAGGGTAGACCGAATCTTGCAGGACAACTGCTCAGAGTAACGTCCCCCCAAGGACTCTGTTCTTGATTGCGTCAAAGCGTGTTGATATGATTTGCTCTCCGCCCGCCAATATGTGACGCCACGTGTTGGCATGCTTTTCTTGGAGGACCGAGAAGAATCAGATACCTTTTCCAGGAAGCCCCGTATCTCTATGGTATCTCTTGGCACTGGGCGCTTCGGACTCTGTGAGGGTGTCGTGATTTCTTTCAGAGGCTTAGCGTCAATACGCGTTCTGACGACGAGAACGAGACATCATATTGATTGGTTCCCACCAACCACCAGCCACCAACCCCGATCGTATTATCGAGATAAATAGTACCCAGGGGGAGCAGGCCCAAATCGGGAACTTCTGGGGCGGTCGGCATGGCTTTAAAGAGGATCAATTCAGCGCTACGAGACAGTGGTCAGGCGGCTCGGGCATGATCTTTCAGCGCGGAATGCGGCACCGAAGTCGGCGTGCTATAAACCGAGTTGGAGTAGGTTGCATTTGATTGTTTAGCGAGCAGAAGATTGGAAGATGCAATTTAGCCTGGGCCGTGTTTGCTGTTGCTCTTTAATACTTTCCCGTCCTTTTAGCCTGTCCACAGCTTCCATTTTTGGCAGCCACAGCAGCACGGAAATCCTGCTAGCCTCCTGCGCCCAAGATGAGTAGGAGAAACTGCGCTGGGCTGCATCGCAGACCAGCATTGGAACCAAAAGAGGAACAAGTCGGGGAGGGGAGGGTATTCAAAGCATTGACGATGGACGGGGCTTGGCTCTTGGCCTGTTGGACAAGTTTGAAAAGCGTGACGCCCATGACGCTTCGCGGTCCATGACGGCCCCCGTTCCAGACCATCGGGTGCAGCTCGGGGTCGGTCGGGGCGAATGTGGTGATCGGTCATGGATGCTGGCCGCGGCAACGACGCGGGTTGAAGGGGGGCGAAAGGGAATAGAAGTCGACCCCGAACCTGGTCTGCAATAATTTGAAACGAACCACCGAGCGTGTTTCTTTTCGATTCCATTCCGTCCAAACTTTTTTCCCCCGTTTCTGCCGAAGACGAACGAGTTCCGCTTGTTTTTGAGCAGAGACGTTCTGCGCACCTTGATGGACAGAGGCCCGTCAGGATCGAATTGCAGCAATAAGCCAAAATCACTCCGAGGCAAATTGACCGTGTGGGAACCGCTTTATTAGAATGTGCTCACCTGAACACCAAAGCCCCCTGCTGCCTGTCAACCTTCCGACGTTACGCCTCAGTCCAGCATCGGCAGGCACGGTCCCGGCTATTCTGGCCGAGCAGCACCACTCACGCCCCCATCCCCCCGTCACCCCGGTCCCCCGCTCAATGAGGTGACGGTAGTTATTCCGATCAATCAGGAAGCCGCGTTAGTGCGCAAGTTTCGGGCTCGCGAGCAAAGCGAGTGGGAAGACACGGCCCTTTATTGGCAATCTAAACATGAAGCAACCGAGTTTTCAATCTGCCACACGCACCGGCGCACACACGTACGGTACACCTGCCTCAACAGGAGTGAACTCTTTCCCAAACCTTGCCTTTCTCAGTGAGGTCAAGTTGAGGCCCCTCCCCCCCAGGTTTTGCGTACAACCGAATCTGGGAATTTGAGGCCCAAGAAATTTCGAGGGACAGGCACGCCAAGTTGGTCTTCCTGCAGTTCCATGTGTGTGTGCGTCCCACGACATCTGCGTCGCGGGACATTGAGGGGCTTCTCTTCCACAATATCATAAATTTAGAGTTTTTTTTTTTTTTTTAAAAATTTTTTTTAAACTTTTTTTTTCCCGATATTCCCTAAAGTAGAAGAAAAAATTTCGTAAATGGGTCACCCCGTCTCGCTTCTGGATTTAACCCCCCTTGTTATTTTTCGTCTCGCCTGTGGGCAAATGAGCCATCCAACCACCACCTCCGACATCCCCACCTCCCGGCCGTTTTCTTTCAACTCCACGTCGAGCTACAACGCCTCCCTGTCCTTAAAGACGCCAAGCCCGGCTCAAATCCAACCCATCCAACCAATTGATTACATGGCAATCTAGATGAATTGACGTCAATTGCACTAGTCTGCCTCAGCGACTAACCCGACCCCATTCGCCTGACACTCTGACAGCACCTGAGCACCTGGTTCTGCCCGCCGTCAAGAGCGGCGGGTGCGACTCAACTGCCGCGCCAGTCTTATAGTGCATCCGGGACAGCGGGCGGCCGTGGAGAAAGGTGCCAACGTGGAGCGCCTGGAGAAACAAGAAGGCCCTTCCTCCCGGGTTCTACCCTTTCCCACAACCTAGCCCCAGCTTCTCCCTACCTAAAAGCCCGAGACATCGCTGCCTGTCTTTCCTTTCCTGTCTGGGGTCTCCCGCTAGTCTGGTCTGGTTCCACGATGCAGTGATGCAGTCTATGCACCCTGCGAGCCAGCCACGTTGCTCCTTACCGTGACCTCCATGTCGGATTTTCTTCAACATCGAGCGATGCACTATGAGGCATTCTGCCCGACTGCCATCCACCCAGGGCATCACCACGCTGGCTACCACCCCTCTCACCATGTGCTGTCACCGGCCCAACACACGCACCCGCAACCCGGCGTGATGGACCAATGCTTTCCGTGTCCGTAAGTCGAAACGTGTGATGCCTTATGAAGCAACAACTCAGTACCGCTGGCTTACATTCCTCCGTTCAGGTACGATCAAAAAGTCGTCAAAGATGGAACGTCGGCGCGCATGGCCCTCATGTTCATTCGTGAACTGATTGACCAACACCAACTCCCCAACCAGTTCCGCCAAAATTATGCATGCCCAATGACAAAATGTTCAAAGATCTTTGCCGAACCCCTTCAGCTCATCCAGCACCTCCTCTCCTGCCCCGAGCTTTCCAACTCGTCCCTGTTCAGCTGTGACAAATGCAATGACTTTCATGCAGTGCCAACAAACGAGAAGGACTGGGAACAGTGGGCAGGATGGAAGGCTCAACACAACCTTCAGGGAGCGGACATGCCACGAAAGCGAGGTTTCGGCTCCAAGATCAAGGGGGCATGGGCCAAAAAGGATTCACGTAAACAGAATCCTGCCTCGGAGGTGCAATCCAAGGGCGAATATGCCGATAGCAGACCAAGCACGGCGGCTTCAGAGGCACCGAGCATCTACCCCACGACTAGATGCACTGTTCATCAGGGTGTTTTTCAGGGTCAGGGGAATCCAGCCATGTTTCCAGACTTCCAGAAGCCCGTACTCCCGGCAACCGTCCCAGCGATTGACGGCGGAAACTTCTGGCCAGGATTCAACGAGCAGATCTCCAACGTTCCGTCTACGGTCACGTCGATCGCGTTGTCGACACACGGCAGCCAGTCGAGGTCAGTCTCGCAAAATACCTCGATGACGACCCTCTTCCCTCCAACCCCCAGTCTGGGATCATACCAAGCCGGACCGACGTCAACCCAGATACCCAACGCAATCCAGCAGCAGCAGCAGCAACAACAACAACAACAACAGCAACAACAACATCCACAGTTTATGTTTCCACCACCCTCAAGCTTCGATGGTGGAGCAACACCTATAGCCGACCCCTCGCCATCAGCCATGGTTTTGGATGACCCTGTTCCACCAGGCCGACCCGGCTTGTTGCCACCAGGCTTGCATCCTGCAGGAACAAATAGCAGTAATTGGGGCCCGGCAACAACTGAGTACATTCGAGCACCGATTCCTGCAATGGATGGAATAATGTCTCCGCATGTGCCGAGCGGGTTGTCGACTCCTACCTCACCAGGCAGCCACGCATCACCATACTATCAACTGCACAGCACGCCGGCAGCATATCCCATGTCTCGAGCGCTCAGTCACGAGTCCATGCAGGCAGGAGTCTCATCGATGTTTGCCACGCCGGCTGCGGATGCAAGCGAGCCCGATCCAATGTCTCCCCACCCAGGCCATGAGCACCGATCATCACTAGGGATCCATCGAAGTAGCAGCAGCATGAGCACTGCCCCCGAAGATCTCATGTGTGACGAATGCTCGTGGAAGCCACGCGGCGTCCGGGAAAACCTCAAAGGCTACCTGCGTAAACACAAAAACACGCACAAGGGTCTCAGGCTGGCCTGTGAGGTACCTGACTGTACGAAAACGTTCAGTCGCCTAGACAACCTGAAAAAACATAAAAAAGAAAAGCATGGAATAGAGGATCCCGCCGGTATGCCGCCATTGAAACAGGTGACCGAGGATCCGATGGCAGAACATATCGAGGATGAAGCCGAGCACAAACGACCAGGCACGGTGGAGTCTGAAGTTCGCGGTGTACCGGAGGATTATTCCATGCTGTGGCCAGCCTTGCATTTCTAAGCAAACATACATCTCTGCGATATTTTCTTACATTTCGATCTGTTGATCAGAACTGATACATGCTCAGTTTTTACACGCGCTTGTCAGCGCAGCACTTTTCATTTTCCTTCCAAGTCTCCCCTCTGCATCCTTTTTACTTTATGATTGGTATATATATATGATGGACTTGTTAATATGGGTCCGTGCTTGCGGATTGGATAAGGATATTATTAGGGACAGCAAAACGCATCATCATCTCTCTCCTTTATTCACACTTTACAGTATTTTCATTTTTTTTTGTATTTATTTTCTAGTTTTCAGATACCCACTGCTCAGTAGGGGTGTAGGGTTCAGACCCGGCTCAAACACTGTTGTTCAATTTTTTTTACTATTTGATTTGATTTTTTTTTTTTTTTACCCAAAAATTTCTTGGTACAAATTATTCTACCACTACTACTGCGGATTTTCTTGAGCGGTCTGTTGAAAGGAAAAGGAATATTGCGTTCGGGAGACGCACCGAAAACAAATGACTAGCACCACCAGAAATATCACAATGATTGTCAATTTCGAAATTGTACATCACAAGTCGTAGGATTGTTTAAAGTGGTGACTCCCTAATCTGTCATATAAATCGTACAAGGTGGGTAAAAAGCTCAAGACAATGCATCAAACAAACTGTTGAAAACTGTGGGTGTGGAATTATGTGGTGTACCCCTTTTATTCTGTTGGAAGTGTGCAAGATATAAAACACCTTTATTAATATAAACCACCCAAAAAAAAACTATACAAAGCCAAACTGCGAAACAACAACGACGGCCTACTGATGATATAAATAACTCTTATGATAAAGGAAAGACCCACACATCTCTAGATGAAAAGTGATGATTATCAAGTATAGGTAATCAACGGCATTTAATCACTCTTCTTTCTCCCTTGAAACCTTCTGCCGTATTAACCACGATAGGGAAAGCTCATCATCGCCTCTCAAGTAAAACCACTTTACCAAACTTACTTGATAACTAAGTACGTAATCCAATTGGCGTCGGGAACGGAACGCCGTGACTGCTCAGCTAGCTACCTATGATCCGGTTCCGGGAAGTTACCCCCAAAAAAAGAGTACCCAAGTTTTTGTTCTTTGCTTAAGTTGTGGATGATGAAAGTTGTGGCGAGCAATCTACCTTACCTTACCTTATCTTACCTTTACTTTACCAACACTTTTGTTTCGGTCCAGTGGACGGAGCAGAAGTAAGTTGCGGCGTCTCCCATTGGGAAGGGGAATTACTAGGTATTTTTTTGAAAAAATCCCAAGGTTTAAAGTCGCAAACTTTAGAGAGGTTGGTGGGTAGTATATATACCTAAGGTAGGTAGGTATGTATGTATGTACCTGAGATCATGCATTATCAACCCCCACGCCACCTCGCTTCAGCTGAAGTTTTTTTTTTTTTTTTTTTTTTTTTTTTTTTGGTTCTTGACCTTTGTTCCATTTGGTTCTTGAGAATTTTGAAATTTGGGCCGGAGGATGTCGATGGAATGAAGAGGGAATACCTCGATAGTGGAGGTTGCGAATAGTATACATGTAGTTTTTGAGTGTGAATAATTCTCAACATGCTCGCCTGGGGAGTGGCGTTGCCCAGGAACGAGTGAGGTGGCCCTCGAAGAGTGCTCAAGCATCGATTTCCCAAGACGTAAATCAGCAAGGCAAAATGTAAATTTACTGGACAGCAAAACGTGGATGGTGGGATCATGAGGCTGTCCGACGCAGCTGTAGATGGTTAGGAAATTAGGTAACTGAAATCACTGAGATGGGGGGGGGGGGGGCGAAAAGACAACAAGACAAATTCGAGTGTCCGCTAGGGAAGGAAGAAAATTGTTGCAGTGGCTGAACAACCAAGACTGATAGTGTATGTAGGTAACCCCTAAGATACCAGGTGACACAGACACAGTCCCGTCTGAGGGCATATGACTATTGATTTTTTTTGGGCTTTTGGAACGAATGTTACCCCCCCTATCCTACCCTACCCTACCTTACTTTGGCCTCGTTTTAGGCAAGTGGAATTTGAGCGTAACGAGCGAATAAGTTTTTCAGCTCAGCGCACATGTTTAGTGTGACACGCAATTGAATACTACCTCTCTACTTATAGCCCTTCAGCCGCAGCGCCAATGTTAATAACATTATCAGCGACGGTTTTCCAGACAATCGTTGATTGCGCAATTAAAAAACAAATAAAAATGGACATGTCAGCCTCTAGCCTTCTCAGCCGGATCAAATCAACGTTGGAAGTAACTTTAGGAGACACAATTTTCGATCACGATGAGTGCCGCAATCGTATCCAAGGTCTACTGGACAACGGGATCGTCTCAGCCCAGTCCTCCCCGCTACTCGACTTCATCTTCGTTCGTGACAAGGCAACCGGGAAACGACTAATGGGCTACAACGAAATGACCATCACATATCCGGCATGTGAAGCTTTGTGTGGCAAACGGGGTTGGTATGTTGACAGAGGGCCTAGGGTCATGGTCTGGGTCCTACCAATTCTCCTCCTCCTATCCAACGTCGAGCTCAGTCCCATCGACAAACGCCGCTTCGTCAGCATCGTCCAGAGCGGTGGGGATCCTATTGACTGCATATGGTCGCTTCTAGCCAAACTTGACTCGCGGAAAAGGATGTATCGAATGGTCAGGGGTCACGTCATCAATGAACTGCACCGCCGTGGTGATTTGCACGGGCTACCTTGGGAAGGGATCCGAGACAAGACTCTTATTATCACCACCGTCCTTTCAGGCCTCGAGGATATCTTCTCCCCCGAATTGGCGGCCTGCACAAATCCACACGATGCGTACTATGAATTCATGACCACTTTCGGCGCATTCAGCAGCGACCCTCGAATCAAGAAACGGTGGTCCCAAGCGGCGCTCGAGCTTGTAGACTCGCGCACCGACGAAAGGCTGCGTGCTCTGCTCGCCCTAGCCCTCTACATACTAGGCCTGTGCAGTGCCTTCATAGCAGACATAGGAGGAACGACGCAAACAGCTCCGGGCGGGGTGATTGGCGCGTCCCTCAGCCTCTCATTCCTAATCCCCATCGTGATACTTTCCAACACGGTGGGCGCGTACACTTCCCGCCGAACAGCGCTGGGAATCATGACGCGCTTCGTGGATAGCGTTCCCCCCGGTCCGCAACAGCCAGTTCAAGGCCCCCTCCAAAACGAACCTTGGAGTGCCTACTTCAACCGTCTGCACTGGAGCGGAGCAGTCGACACCTTCCGACCGTGGAAAACTCGATCGCACCACCGTGCTCAGACCATCATCCTCGGTGCGATTTCGTCCCTCCCCATCACGGCGGGCTACGGCGGTGCCATGGGTATCATGTTCAACGCGGCAGAGCAAGGCCTATCTTGCAGACACATGTTTCTCACGGCCATGTACAGTCTCTGGTGGCTGAGCGTCGCCGTATCCAACACGAGTTACAACTTCAACATCTTCAGCTCCACCAAGACGCGCCGAGCAGTCCACTGGTTTCTTTGTCTTGCCAAAGACGTCTGCATCGCCATCCCCAGTCTGACGTTTATCTTCTTGAGCGCGGCAGGCTGGTTCAATTCGTGCAATTGCTGGTCGAGAAGACCGATACTCGGGGAAGAGCGCGCCTCGGTCTACTTACCGGTCAACGACATTTACAAACGTAATAATGGGGGCGCCTTCCCGGGGATCGTAGGAGGGGTCGTCGTTTTCCATTTCTTGTTTTGCGGAGCAATGCTGTGGTGGTTTAGAGAGGGGGTTTCCGTGTTGAGGTGGAGCGAGAAGAGGAAGCAGAGGGTTTGGGAGGAGGTTATGGGTGCGGAAGGGCTGAGGAGAGAAAGGTTCCTGCCGGACCTGGATAATTAGGTACAAGGTAGGTAATTAACGCCTTGCTTTTGTGCCGAGATATCAAATATCATTGCACAACCAACCATATGCCATACCCGCACAAATCATGACACTTTTTTTTAAATTACCACTCAATGGGAAGAATTGTGATATCATTTTTTATTGCCCTCGAAGCGCGTGCACTTCTTGCTAGAAGTTCCGACACCTCAATTTGCATCAGATATTGAATCAGGGAAACTGTTCAATCCCTAATAATGTGGTCAGAGGCCGGGGGGGGGGGGGGTATGGTTTCTCATTGTGATCACACACATTGATTTGATTTACTATTACGTACTTACTACAGGTTCCAGCCCCCACAAGAAAGCAAATGTGCAAAATATCAAGATAAGCTTTTTTTCCCCCTGGGTCTTTTTATCATTAAGATTCCCATGTGGGATGTGCCACCTTTTGCAAGTGCCGCAGCGGCTCTGTGGCGTTGGTTACCTTAAAATTCTTGATTCGTTGTGGCAAAGTATGGAGAGGCTAAGCCAGTCAGAAGACACACAAGCCCACAAGAGCATCGAATCCTTCAATTCCGTTACTTTGCATCAACAAGAAACATCTTTTTTGATATTTTGCGTATTCGTTGCGCTCAGTCAATCAGTCAGTCAGTCAGCCAGTCAGTCGTTTCCCGACGCTTTGAGTGAATCGCTTTAGTGAAACCGGTGGGCTTTGCCTAGGTTCTTGGATCTTTCTTGTCAACGTTAAAGTGGGACCTTGACGATTGGCTACCGCCGTCAGATGTTACCTCGGGCGGACATTTTAGCAGTCTTGGTATAATTCCTTATTTTCCAATGGGCTGACGGACTGGTGCCGTCTCCATAGCCGAGCATTTTTTCGCCTCTTGTGTTATCCACTTTCTGGATCCCCCCAAGTCCCGACGACCCGGGTTCTTCGGGACATACCCCGAGAAGAACATTCGACTCCGAAGTGGGCGGCCCCTTAAATTTATTAGATAGATAGGTATCTCAAAGACACAAATGG
The DNA here is from genome assembly GCA_033576145.1 of Cladorrhinum samala. Lineage (NCBI taxonomy): Eukaryota > Fungi > Ascomycota > Sordariomycetes > Sordariales > Podosporaceae > Cladorrhinum > Cladorrhinum samala. The sequence continues at coordinate 19,596 of MU865004.1, read as the reverse complement.
ATCGTTTGCTCCGGTTATTAGTGTGACGCAAGTAAACCTTCTTCCAACACTCTCTCCTCTCTGCCTTTTAGGCAAGTTACGCTCTTTCATCACGAAAGCGGTAATGCTTTCAGGGTCCAAGATGAGGCCGCCTTCCACTCGTTCTTCAGGATGCGCCATTCTCACTAGCATTCTGGGCCTCATCTTGGCCGCTGGCCCTACTTTGGCAACAACGACTTTGACAACATCCTCCATCACTCGTTCCATATCATCGTATCCTTCTCAGTCCACAAAATCTACTAGCACCGTCGAACTCGACAAGAGGGGGGCCGGCGCCAACGCAAACGGGATCCTCCTCCCCTTTTTCCTCCCAGACTCGGAACCCTTATCACTCGTAGCCTCCGTGGTAGCCGTCTCAAAAACAACCGTAATAGTAACCAAAACCGTCGTACCCACTAATTCAAACTCCAAATCATCCTCGGGGCAAGCAAGCAAAACAACAATATCGACAACAACAAGAACAACAACCTCCTCCCTAGTCACCAATACCATCACCGGCACCTCGGACCCTTCAGAAATCACCCTCCAGATCGACTGCCCCACCGGATCGTCACCGGAAAACGACGCCTGCCGCTCGGCATCCATCTACCCCGCCCAGGTGACTCAAAGACTGCTGCCGGCGGGATCGGAATGGAAGGGCGTGACCACGTACCTCGTGGGGGACGACAGCACGACGAGCTGGACGTGCTGGCAGGGGATGACCATGAAAAATTCAGAAGCAGGAGGCGGCGGCTACGGGATGGTTCCGTACGCTCAGTGCGCGAGCACCGTCATCAAGAGCGGGGGGAGCAGCGTGCGCATGGGCACGACGACGTATGACGAGTGCTACCTGTACAGGCACATGGTCCCGCTCGTGGTCACTGCCGGACGGGAGAACCTCCCCTCGGGCGCGGAATGGGAGAGGCAAATCAGCGCCAGCGGGGCGGAGGACTCCGTAAAGGATATGAATGCCGGGTGGGCGGGCAAGATGAGCAGGCTGGGGTGCGGTTTGGGCGGCACGAGGACGATGTGGGCTGGCAGTGTCAAGACTAGCGTCCCTGTGGTTACCGGTGCGGCGGCTGTTGAGGGCAAGACGACGACGAGCGGTGGGGACGCTCAAAGAGACAGGATATGGAAAGGCGTCCCAATGTTTGTTGCGGGAATTTGGTGGCTGCTTGTCGGGTTTGCGAGTGCATGATTCGGTGGCTTTAGTTAATAAGATACCTAAGAAAAATAAATTATCGATCTACCTGGGTGGTAGATACCTACACAATCAAAACGGCAAGCTGCTGTATAAGTTATCTGTATCAATCAATCAATCAATCCCTCTTGTCGCCTTTGACCTTGCGATATTCGAGTACGAGTCGCCAGTGCCTCGGCAGCTGGTGCCATGCAAATAAATAAACTGCGAATTGGTGGTATTGTCTAGGTAGCAGTCACTTGTGGCTCGGCACCTCTTTTTAGCTATGTAATTATCATCAAGTGAGATTCCGAGCCAACCAACAGAGAGTATCCTCCATCAACACTCTAGTCCTTCTTCTTCTTCTTCTTCTTCTTCTTTTCCCTTCCCAGCTCTTAATGCTTATGAGAGGTAAGCCGTCCCGTCTTGAGATCGAAATACTCAACCTCGCCAAACTCGGGCGGAGGAGGCGTAGCGGTTCCGTTGTTCCCCTGTCCCTCCTGCGCAATCTTGAACTGCGAGACACCAGCACAGTTACCAGAGTCACTAGCTGCGGGGCCCATGCACACAATGGTACTAATTTATCACTCAATCGTCAGCGGTAAGTCCCTCCTAGAGGGAGAGAAAAAAAAAAAAAAAGACATACTCGGAAAGTCCAGCCTTACGGCTGCATCTCTTTCCAGGAATCTTGCGGATCTTGTCACCCATCCCATTCTTCACCTGGGTGTACTGGTTGTATACCTGCCACCAAGCGGGCTGCGGGTTTGGCATGCCTTGCACCCCGCCGGGGACGAGGGTATCGTAGGCTGCAACAATCATGTTTTCGGCAAAGTTTTCTGCTTGGTCTTTTTTTAAAAAACACAAAGAAGAAGGGGTTCAGTTGCAGGTTAGCTAGGTATGTACTAACACTGAAAAGAAAGGAAAAAAAAAAAGGGGGGGGGGGTGTGTGAAATTGAAGAGCACTCAACTCGTCTGGGCATAAGCAACAGGAACGGCCGGGTCGGCGTTGTAGGCGTTCAGCCACGCCTGGGTTGCTGAAAGAAGATTTTTTGTAAGTACCTGGTCGAACGACGCAAGAGGAGGGAACTAGAGATGAAGAGAAAGCGCGGAACTTACTCGAGTATTGTCCGTTTTGATGGTCCAAAGCATGCCCGACCTCGTGGAACCAGATGCTGGCAGTCGACGGATTTCCAACATCTCCTTTCAAGACTACGTCTCCTGTTTGACCACTGTTTTTTTTTTATTGGGTCAGCTTTGAGTCGTCATCCTCAACCCGTACGTAGCATTTAATTAGGTACTCACCTCGCGTACCCAGCGATACAGCCTGGACAGGGAACAGCTACAATTTTTGCCCAACGGAAACGATAATTACCGGCATATGTTAGAGACAAGCTCCTGGAACAAGACAGAGGGGAAGATGAGGATAGGTAGGTAGGTAGGTAAACTTACCGACGACATGGCGAACATGGTCACGCATACCAACCGGCAAACGGCCGAAGCGTTCAACAAAGTTGACTTGGCTCACATCGGCTTTGTTGTGTCTGCACATGATCCATTTGGTGTCGCAGTCGCCCAGCCAGACATCCAAGACCTCGATGTCGTAAGGGGACAGGTTGTCTTTTTCGGCTGCCGCCTTGCAGCTTCGCGGGATCACTAAAGTCATTCAAAAACCGGGTTTGTCAGCAAAACCGCGGGCTATCTTGGTAAACCATCAGGCACAAAACTAACATCCCCATTTCCACTGGCTGTACGAAAAGCTCTGCGGAGTAAGGTTGGGGTGAAGCACATTGCTCATCGTGGGCCAGTAGAACGAAGGGTTGGCAACAGGTTTATTCAGCTGAGCAGAAACCTGAGCGGCGGAGACCGCGAGGGTCGACAGGAGGAGGCTGGAAAGCATCGTGTTTGGTTTCGCTGGCTATATCTTCGATGGTGGTGGTGCAGTGATGAGTGAGTGGAAACGAGCACTGGATGATTGCTGCCGTCCAGACATTTTGGATGGGTTCTACAGCTCCCTTTTTATCATGGAGACTCTCCATGGCAAGCTGATCAGGAATAATCTTTGCGGAGAGAGTCATTTCTTCACCGTCTCTCTCTGTAAAGCTTGCCAAGCGATAGGGGCAGTTACATTCGGGGACGGTATTGTGGTGAAGTCAAATCACGAAGTCAGCCTAGTTTTTCATCCCTTACCGAGCACATCATGGTCATCGAAATGATTTGCTCATGGTGTTGACATGCACGCCGGGCTGAGAGATCGCGCGTATGCAAGCAAGGGCAAATCATACCTTCTTGACTGGTTCTTACCTGGGACCCCCTAAGGAACTCCTATCCAAACCATTTAGTTTCTCGTGCATACTAAACGGGCTTAAGGCTTACATCATCTTGCCCCAGCAGGCGAGCAAAAATCAAACGGTAATGCATAAATAGAACGCTCATCGAGTGCTCGCAGCGGGAAAATCCCGTTTGTATTAATTTCCGAACCTGGTTGTGTTCCTACCTACCGACCTAGGTGCCGACGGAAGCTTTGAGTAAAACCTTTTCCTCTGAAAGCCAAAAAAAAAAAAAAAAAAAAAAACCTCAATGCCAAAGGTAGGTATATTCCCACGCCTGGCATAATACCAAGGCCCCTCCAAAAAAAAAAAAAGGGGGGGGCAAAGAAATCTAATGCTAAAAAGTGAGCAAAAAAAAAAAAGCCGGACAAGTGATCCAACTCGTGGGACCACTTTCTGGCACACCGGTGAGTGGAAGAACAACTATTGCGGCGAGTTTATACCACTTGACCACTAATACCCTTTTTATTATTATTATTATCACTGAATACCTATCTTTTTGATTTCTGGCCGAAAGTTATTGTTATAGATAGGTAGGCACAGGAGCAGAAGAGAAGCAAATCAACCAACGACTTGGGATTTGAGAGATATATATTCAATATATTCTCACCGATGTTTATTAGATCTTGATCTCTCAGCTTGAATTTGGTTCCCAGCTTAACACCGAGAGGAAGCTTTAGATCAGGTTAGGTAGGTAGGTAGGTAAGCTCCGGTCCGCAATCAACACCAGGATCGGAGATTAGGTACGGGCCAACACCGCATTCTCCCGCTACGGTTTGAATACAACCTGACACACTGGGGCATCATTGTGAGCAAACAAATCTGATCTGACCATGGTTTTATTCACTTGAAAGTGCAGTATACACACACACACACACACACACACACACACACACTCCGGGTCGCAATCATCACCACGCGCGAATTACCGGACGGTGAATAAAAAGAGCAAAAAAGAATATTACTTGTTTCAATTCCTGGCCCCCCAAATATTGTTGTCAAGACTAGCTTACGCTCTTGCTCATTTACCCAAGCCCCCCCTCAAGACTCATTCATGTTCAGTATACGCATTTTCGAACCCATTTTCTTACAAGAAAAGAAGGGGAAAAGGGAGAAAGAGAAAGAGATATGAGAGAGACGAGAGATGAGAGAGATGAGAGAGCGAGAGAGAGAGAGAGAGAGAGAGGAAGAAACAACACGAGTCACCTAGTTATTCCTTCTTCATGCCCATCGTGTCCTTCATCGACTCCTTCATCGACCCCATCCCTTCCTTCATGTTCTTGCCCATGCCCTCCGAGGACTTGCTCCCCATACCTTCGGACGACTTGCTCTCGAGCCCGGCAGACTTCTTCGCCTTGGAAGCCATCCCAGATGACTTGGACTCCGAGCTGCGCATACCGCCGCTGCTCTCTGTGGAGTACATGGAGTTGGGCTCATGGAGCTGCATAAAAAGATCTGTTAGCCCAGGCAAGGGCGGAACAAGAAAAAAAAAGGAGGGGTGGTGAGGAGAGCAGTGAGAATGGTATCTTTACGTGAGCCTCCTCCTCGGCACGATCAATCAGGTCGTGGCATTCTTCCGCGACTTCGTCGGTGTACCCGCTTTCGTGCTTGGGAACCACGTGGTGCGGGACGTGCTTCTTGGGCTGCTTTTCGTGGTGTTGGCCGCTCATGATGATGGCTTATTGGTTCTTTTCGAATCTGTGTTTTTTTGGATGTTTGTGACGGTAGGTAGGCAATAGCAAGCTGGGGGAAGAATAAGATCTGACTTTTGAACAGCAGAAGAAGGAGGAAAAAAAGAAGAAAAGGGGAAGTTGAAGCGTTTCGAGAGAGAAACACCTTTTAATCCCCCCCTCCCCCCCAAACATCGTCTCTCAAATTGCTCGAGGTTGTCCTGTCGTCATGATGATGTCCGAGCTTCATGCGCGCGAACGTCACCCAGTCAGAAGAGAGAATTGGCTCGTGAGTGTCAATAATGAGATTCCGGGCGTCTACTCCGTAACCCCGCACCGCCATACCTAGAGCGTGACCTGTGAAGTCGGTATTACCACCAACCTGCATGGTCTGGACTTCTTTTTACCTAAAAGGTTTACCTTGGCCGTTGCGGAGATGGCCTGAAGTGGGAGAGGGTTCGCAGGTGGTTCGTCTGAACGTGATAAGCGTTGCGTTTCCCCTCGATTGATAGTTTCACATAGAGCACATGAGTCTCGTAGCTCGAATGAAATCCAAAACAGTCTATGTTCACATCAAATAGTAGAAATGCAAGAATCTATAATCTATGGCGACGGGGTATCAAGTGTTGTTACAAAAGGAAAAGAAGAAGAAGTAGTTCAAGACAGAAAAAAAAAAAAAAAAAAACGCCCTCAGTGCTTAGGATTGAACCACACCAAGATCTCATGATATCCCTTCGCGATGGAAGCCCAAATCGCACTCAGAATATGCCCAAGCTGCCTTGGAACGAACGTGACGATCCACCACAGCCCCTGGACGATCCAAACTAACAACTGCCCCGTAAATCCAAACAAAATAATCACAACCATATACACGGCCTTGCCCAACCCTCTCACGGCAGCCCAGATCGCCTTTGGCAGCCCCTCAAAGATAGCTTTAACCACCTGCTCAATGCCATTCCACACATCCTTGAGCGTAATTCCCCTGAAGAAATCCAAAACGGCCGAAACTGCAGTGTGTATCGCCGAGACGATCTTGAGGAAGACGTTCCCGACTGCCGTCCCGACTTTCTTGAGCGCCGTCCAGATCCAAATTCCAAACGCCTTCATGGCCGCCGGGATCCTGGTAATCACCTTCCAGATCCACTTCAGCAACTTCTTAACTGCCGCCGGAATCTTCGTGACAGCCTTCCACGTCCCCTTCGCAACCGACTTGATTCCCTTGACCGTACCCTTGGCAGCCCTCTTCACTCGGCCCGGAAACTCGTTGACTTGCCTCTTGCACCACCCCCCAAACTTGTGCTTATTCTTCCAGCAGTACTTGCACGTCTGGCCCAGCGGCTTGACGAGCGCATGCTTCGGCACGCTCCACAAGAAGAACCTGGGCAGAGTCCAGACGAAGAACTTGCAAAACTCGTACAGTTTCATTCCAGCTCTCTTGATTCTTCTGACTGCAACTGCGTGGCTTGCCCGCCAGCGCCTCCACGCGCCGCCTCGCCTGGCGGGTAAGTACTCGACGATATCGCGATGCCCTGCGTCGGCGGCGAGACGGAGCGCCAGCTGGCCGTCGGGGGCAATGCTTCCGTCGTCGGCGCCGAAGTCCTCCATCAACAGTTTGACGAGGGCCAGATTTCCGGTTGCGGCGGCGACCATGAGCGGTGTCCGCTCAACCACGCCTGGCTGAATGCGGAAGGTATAATAATCCTTCCGTGGCTGGCAATCGCCTGACGCGACGGCCTCGGGCAAGCTTTTCGGCGGAATGGTGCCATAACGGTTCACCTGCGCGCCGAGGCCGATGAGGGTGCACACCATCTGGCCGTTCCTGGCCTCGACCGCCGCGACGAGCGGGGTGCGGCCGTGCGCGTCGGTCACGTCGGGGGAGACGAAGCCGTGCTTGATGAGCTGGGTGACGAGCTCAGTGTTCTTGGTGCGGACGGCCCGAAAGAAGCAGTCTACTATTTGCCATGGTTGGGGTAGGTTCTCTGGTGCTGAGTCATTGAGTTTGTCGCGGCGGTAGCTTGTGAGCGGAAGGTGGAAGGCGGCTGTGAGTTCCGGGAGGCGCTCGATCCACTCTGTGAGACCACCGTCGTCGTGCAATGTGTAGGTTGGGACTGTCTCATCATCGCCGGTTTGGGGGTGCGGAGCCCAGGTGACAAAGTCGTCTGTTGACATGATGATTATTTGAAATCAATAATAAACAAGGTATGAAAGGCTGATAGAAGCGCCTGTTGCGATGGATGAATATGATGCAAAATAACCAAGCATCTCAAAACGTCGCGGTCTCATTGCATTTATCTTCGTCATGATGAGGTACCTGGTGTTGCACACGCTTTTCCCAATGCAGGTTACACTCAGGAGGGAGGCCGCAGCAAGCTGCCTTGGCTTGGGCGGAAATGTGGTGTCGGTTATAGGTCCTCAACCAGCTAAGCCTAGCCGCTTGTGGTGGGTGGTGCAGTGGCACACATTAGTATTAGCGCATCACCTTGGCTCATCATTGAGCGACACCGGATAACCGAGCAGGAAATGCCAGGTCCCAGCCTTCTATTGAGCTGAGCCACCCTGCCCTGAACAAACTGGTCGGCTCGGCCACCACCAATTTCCCTCGTACCGTACAAAGGAAAGAGTGCCTACCGCGCTGGTTTCTCTAGAAAGCTAGAGCCGAGGCCAGGTTTCCCGGAGCTTTCATTTGCGGTAACTCCACGTGAACCCTAATTAAATTTGGCCTTCAAGCCAGTCGGAGAATGTTTGGGTTTTCAAGAGCTGGGTTGCTCATCCTTAGCACAATGAAGCCCTTATTGAGCTCTCATCCTTGTTTTTGTATATATTTTATCATCCTTCACTCAATGCCATGGTGTGGTTAAATCATGCATCTCCCCATCCTCGTCGTCGGTCTCTTCCTCATCCTCATCCCAATCATTTTCATACCATCTCAAATCAAGCGGCTCATAATCCTCTCCATCCGGCGTCGTAATCACAATTCTGGGTATCCCGTCACCATTTTTATTTCCCGATGTTCCTATCATCTCATCCATCCCCGATCCCATCTCCCCGGCCCATCCCGTTCCCGCCTCTTTGCCCCCTCCCTTGAGTGCTTCCGCGTCCTTCCCGCGCAGCCGACCCAAATACCAATGACACTTCGGTAACCGCCCGTTCAGGTCCCACTTGTCCTCGGGCTCGCCTTGGTGTTGTCCCCATACAACAAGTTTCCCATCTGCAGAGGTGGGGAATGGATTGGTGGTAGGTAAAGAGGAAAGGTAGATGCCAGTCTGGAGTGAGAGCTTGTGAAGAATTTCCGTTTTGTTAGAAAGATGGTCTTCTTGTGTGTCTTCGTCCAGGTCGAAAACGAAGTCTTCATCTGAGCAGTCTTCCGTTTCAACTTGGTCCGAGAGGGTTTTTTGGTCTGTTGATTTACTGTCATGAAAATATTCACCCAGGAAATCTTGTTCCTCCGCGTTTGGGTCGCTCGATGCATGGGTGTTTAGGTCGTAAGCCTGAGCGGTTTCAGGTGGTTGCGCGTGAGCGTCCCGTTCTTCATCTTGTTCATCGCCGTCCTCCGTGTCCGATGTCTCCTCGAACGAGAAGAAAATTTCCCAGGTTTCCCGATCTGCGGACTGGATGCTGGTGCCAAAGTTTTGCTGAGCGGCTGATGCTTCTGATGGTAGGTGACCCGTGCCTGAACACCCTTCACTTGGCTGAAGGGGAGGCAGGAGATTCTTGTTGACCGGATTTGGTGAATTCAACTCTGACGAGGCGACGGTTTGCAAATATCCTCCCGCTGGTAGTTGTTGATCTGGAAGCTGAGAAGATGATTCAACCTTCAACGTGGGCATGGGATTCAAACTTTTTGTTGTTGGCGAAGCATCCAGCTCGTCAAAATTCACCCTGGCCTCTAAGCCGAGGAGCCGCTTCGACGCCGCTGATTTGCTATCACCTGGAGATTCGGCGAGTCGAGCTCGCTTTTGTGGCGAGTTTGATACTTGGACATCGAGACTAGAAGTTGTCCTCTTTGACGTGGACGAGAGCCCTTGAGCCTTCGTAAGGGCGTGAGCAGCCTCGAGGTTTGGAGGATTGCCCGGGACCGATTCTCTAAGTGACTCAGCAGCATCCTCTTGAGGAGGTTTGGCCATCTTGAGATTATCAATTTAATTTAAAAAAATCGATGAAAATAATATTTATGTCGCTCAAATTTGTCTGGAGTGGTGGCAAGAGTGATTAGGATGGAACCTGTGGTGTATAGGGGCTAGAAGGAATGACCAGTAGTGCCTAGCTCTGTTGGAGAGTAGGAGGAAAAGTCGAAGAAGGGGAAGGTAAGGTAACCACTTACAAATCTTATTATTCCAAGTAATCTTGACTGTCTTCCGGAGAAACCTATTCGGTCAATTCACTGCATAGTTTCGCTGTGGCGGCTCCTACCACCAACCTAAACTTAGCCATCGAGTGGGCTCGAACTTGACAACCCCCCAGTCATCCAGCCTGTTCGAACCTTGATTAAAATTTTCATCAGTGCTTGGGGGTGGCTGGCAATATAGAAGCCGGAGTATAGTGAGCCTTAGAGGAGAGCCTCCCCGTCCCCTTAACGCACCACCCACAGCACCATGTAAACAAATCACATGCGAACAGAGAGACTGCAACCCCCAGTCATGTGGTTATTCCACAGCCAGAGGGCTCTCCCTCTTTAGTTGTGAAAAGCGCGCCTCTCTTCTTCTTTCTTAAATTTAAACGCCACCGAGCAGGCACACGAGAATGTTCACCCAAAGTCACAACAAAGAATGAGTAGCTATATAGTCATGATATGAATAGTAAGCTTCTCGATAACTCCGTATCACCGAGCTAAACCGTGCTTATATCAGATCCCTTATCAAGCAGAGTTACACAATAAAAGTAGCTTTAAGAACTAAGCTTAAAGAAATTCTGATTCGACTGTCGACACTTGAGCCAACTTCCCCTATAGCCCTCCAAATATTACGTGTCCCGAATCAATAAACTAGACAAAAAATGGATAGCCAAAGATCTGTCTTGAAATAAAACGAACTGGTAGAGCCCGCTTCAAGGTTCTGTGGGCATGCAACCGCACGGGCTATATAAATTTCCTCCTCGTATCCGTTCTCACAATAAAAAAAGATTTCCCGGACAGCTCCTCATACAACCTCTCCCCTTATACTGTCTTGCTCTACCATGTGTCTTCCACGCAACAACACTAGTAAAAGTTGCCCAAAAGCAAACAGGATGTACCCATACAGCGAGAAGAGAAATTAAAACCTAACATTCCACCAAGTCTCCCCGCCCCCGAAGTCGGCGAAGGAAGGTATGCAACACCGCCCATGCCAGAGCAATGAGAAAGAATATAAAAATGAGAACCAAACCATGAATATTTCCTTTTTTTAATTTGCCCCCTTCCGTTTCAATCATACCCACCGACCTTTCCCAGGATAACCAGCATCAAAGCTGCTCCAACACGCCCAGGGTAAAAGTAACAGGTCACCGGCACCCGCCATCACCGCCACTACCGTTATAACCGACCAAAAGAGAACCACAAAAGTCGACCGCTTTTTTTTAAACTCTGATATACATACAGGGAACGAAGATAGAAGCGAAAAAATAAAATAAAATCATAACATGTGAGTCAGCGGGTCAGACCACGCAGATACTCTTAGTATCTTGGGCCAGCTGGAGGGCGGTAATTGTTGACTCCGTTTATCCTTGGACCATCGTACTGAACGCCCGTCATCGAATCAGGCCCGGCAGCGACCGGGGGGCCTTCAAAATTTCCCCTCAGTGGCGGCAGCTCTGGCGGCCTTGATCTGGCAAAGTCGGGGGCGTATGGATCTGATGGGTGTTGTTGTGGGGCGCCGCCATGCATGTGTGGCTTCTGAGAATACTGGTGCAGCTCTTGGATCTGCCGCTCCATTTTTTCAATCTGCGCCCGTTGTTTGGTGATTTCTTCGCTTTGGGCTTGGATGTGTTGACTCAGGTCCCTGATAATACCCGTTTGCCGTTGATGTTCCGATATGGCTTTAATCTTGTTAGCTTTCATGGGCAGAAGATTTAAATAAAAAGCCAGAAACAGTCGCAAAACAAACCTTTGGTTAGAATCTCCCACTTGGACGCTTTCTGTCCCCGTTCCTGTGGCATCAGGTCCCTCAGTTGGTCAAAGAGCTCCTTCATCTCGGTGCGTCGTTTGCGCTCAGCCAACTTGTGAGTGACCCGAAGTTCGGGTGTACGGCTGTAGGGCTGATTGCCTGACTGGGGACTGTGCTCCTCGCTCTGCAAGTCGGAAATCTGCCTGTGCTGAAGCGAGTGATGGTGAGTGGTCGAGAACTCCTGAGATGCCGTAGACAGCCTGTGGAACTCTGAGGGAGTCAGGCTATCCTCCAAGCGCCGCTGGCCTACAGGTAATCTCGACTCGGTTGTGAACTGACTGCTGGCCAAAGAGTCGGCAATACTGCTCCTCCGCGAATTGATCAGCGATTGTGCCTGTTGAGCTGGCGGCATCCTAGGCATCTCATCCTCCGGGAAAGCCCATGCCTGACCCTTGGTCGGCTCGGCTGCGCGAGCAATCTGACTCGTGGCAGGTCCTGTGATAGCAGGCGCGACCTTCATCTTGGGGATTCCCTCGGGCTTCCGCTCAGCGTTTGGTTGGTAGCCGTTAGAGATACGGTTGATGGCCAGAGAGTCCATGTTGGCGCGCGGGTTTCTTTGTTGCTGCAGCGTGTTGTGAATCGATGTTGTCGAATGGTTGTGAGTAGCATATGGCGAATTTCCCAGCCCCAAATTCCCAAATCCCTGGTTGAATCTGCTATCGACGCTCTCCCTGCGTGACAAAGCCTCTGGCATATCTCCATGCGCGAAGGTAGCGCTGTTTGGCGCAGAATCCAGCGATTGGGGCCGGTCGAAACGACGTGGATCGGCGCTCCCGGGTGTTGTCGGCGAGACAATCGAGGCAACGCTCATGTTGCTGTTCGTAGGGGAAACCAGAGGTTGTGGCAGCAAATGGTTGGTCGTGGTTGGGGAAGGGGTTTTGTCTACCGGCGAGGTTTGGAACCCCGAGTTCGGGGGGCTAAGAACCCCCAGGCCTGACGCTGTTGAGTTGTCTGGAAACTCCATGTTAGCCAACTGGTGGTGCTGGGGAAGGCTTGAAGGAAGAGATTCGACGAACGTTTGCTATCTGTGCTAGAGTAGTAGGCCGAATCACGATTATCATCGGGCGAGTTTAAAATCCCAGTCAACCCGGCTGGGAATTTCTGTGACGCAGGCCGTTGTTGCTCCATCTTGACGGCTAATTGATGCGGATGTGAATGGAAACACCAGCGAAGCCTCTAGCCGCACGTGGCCCAGGCCAGCGCAGTCAATTATTCCACGTTTTGCACTCTCAACTAGACTGACTCAAGGGCCCCAACCGACCCGAAAGCTTCAGGCCGGGCCGATCAAGGTATGTGGAAACAAAAGCGTGATGTGACTGTGATAACTAAACGATTGCGGCGTGGTAAAATCTGCGAGTTCGCGACACAATTCGAGGGTCCGCAGTCGAGTATCAGTGTTGCCAACAAATCCGAATCGAATTGGGACGATAGGCTCTTTGAGTCGCAGGCGCTAGCTGTTGAGTTCGGTGCGTGTCTTTGCGTGCGTGCTGCGTCCAAATGGCGAGGCAGAGACGGGTAACGGTCGACGGAGGCGTAGTTGTGTAGGCAGGTGGGTTTATACGATGTCAGTGGTCTATTGCAGTTGGTTGTTTCTTCTGAAGGCGAGTCGAGTGGAGGACAGGAGAGGTTGATGAGGTGAGGAGGTGTGGTAGAAGGAGCAAAGTGCAATATCGGCGACGGGCGGGACGGCGTGCCAGGATGGGGCAACGAGGAGCGGCAGACAGCAGACCAGACCAAGAAGCGTTAAAGGAAGGACGGGCCAGCACGTTTTTTTTTTTCGAAAAGGCTCTTGGGAAGAAAGCCAAACATCTGGGACAAGGGTAGAATTGTGGAACTGAGGGGAGAACGCACAAGCCAGGCCGCCAGCTCCCAGCAAAGGACTCGGTCAGAGGGGAGGGGGGAAAGCCAGAGAGTCAACGTGGATTGGCCGGTGCAATTGATGGTCGACGCTCCATCCACTTCCCCGAAGAGGCCAGCAGAAAAAAAGGCTGTCCAAGAAGGGGGATCCCTCCCGGGCCCTGGATCTAGCGCAAGAAGGACCCGTTCCTTGGTGGGCAGCCACATGTATCCTGCATAGATGGATGGTAGGTTATTGGGGGGGGGCCCATGCCCATCTCAAGCGCTCAAGAAAGGTTCCGTCCCGGGTACAAAGTGACCTTGGTACGGGGGGCAGCGACAGTGTCGCCTGGGCGGATAATGCATCCAGACCTGCGTGCCTGTGCCGGGGCCAGGGTGCGACTCGAGGGTTTGCGCATGCTGTTTCTCGTTTCTCGGCGCAGAGTGACACACTCGTGGGCCAGTCTAAGGTACCTCTGCCAAGGATCCTTAACAGACCCAACGAAAATGGCAGGAGCCAGGGCAGTCCCGAATCCATTGAACCACCCCCGCGTGCTACCGGGATAGCCTGTCGGCGGCTTCCCTGGGTCCCTTCTCGTCCACTTTTTACACTCGGTGGTCTGTGTGGCCGCCCGGATTATCTGTTAGCTGAAAGGGCCACCGATACAAAACCTGGAGAGTTGCGACGATCCATTGCTGCAAATTCCCTCTTCCATCCACGGGAAGCCTCCTGGATAAGAGATCGGGCAGGTACCTTGGTAAGAGGTACCACGTAAGCCAAGCACGATACGGTACGGCAGGTACCACGGGTAGACTAGGTCTGGAAAGTACCTCGATACCTCCTTTGCAAGTACTGCATAAATCCATCGGTAATTTTTTGGCGCTTCTCTGCCAGAGTTTCATTTTGCACCTTGCAAGCACATGGTGCAATGGGTTGTATTTGTTCTTGCCCAGTGGATCTGGGTCCCACTATATCTTTGCACATCTTGCATGGGCAGTTTCCAGTTTCTAGTTTGTTAAAATTGCTATCCAACCGATTTCTTTTTTTTTTTTTTCCCTCTCTTTTGGGTTCAAAAGTATTAGAAAAAAGAAAAGCTGATACGAGTGCATAGGACCAAGGACTTCGAGGCGAAATGACTGAAGTATTCCACGACTGAACCGAATCCCGAAGGTGAACTGGCCACAACAAAAATTGCTCCCACGGGTTCACAATATCTGGCATGCGCTCCAATTGGGAGACGACAGCCGGTCCCGGGTGGCCCGGGTTTGGCCCACTGATACCTTCCGCTCTGGTGGGGTGTAAGACGGACTGTCTCTCGGATGGTATCACGATTAATCGTCATTCGAAGCTCGCCCCGACGTCGAGCTCACTTTACGCGTGTGATAGCAGGGATGTTTGCTCCGAAGGCGTGGACAAAGAGAGGTGCCAGCGACCCAGAGATCTCCTCTCTCCCCTTACATAGGTACTTGGGACCTGCTTGGGATCTTGACCTCTCATCGTGGTGAGACATGGAGCTGGGACGCCACCGAAATCAGCTGGAAATCACCTGCGTTATGGCCGCGTGTTCTCTTTGTCCGTATTCTCTAGATAAACTTGCCAAGTGTACGGTAGGTGTGTATAGTACACCAGGGATAATAGCTACCTAGCTAGGTAGGACGTGCTGAGCTGCCATCCCACCATGTCAAGACACAGCAGATTGGCCAATTGAGCACTGAATTGCCGTGTCTCGAGTGGACAAACTTTGCGAAGTTGCGAAATCAAGTCTCGGCCGTGACCCGGCATTGAGCTAATCATTTGCTAGTTGGCTGCCTAGGAGCGGTACCTGGACAGCGTGTTGTGGGAAAAGTTGCCATTCCCAATGGTCAATGAACTCGCATGGCATGGTGCATGGGGGCTTGGTGCATGATGTGATTAGAGTTCGTGGCTGATTGCATGGGATTGCGCCAAAACACTGATCTGGAGCTGGTGAGCTTCTCAGTGAAGCTTTAATCTTGGCGGATTTGGGGAATGTCACTCCATGATTGACCAAAACCCAAGGTTGCTGTTAGCAGTCACCGAGATGATCGAATGGCAGTTCCTTCTAGTTCCTATTCCAGACTAGGTAAGAGAGGTAGGTATGTACGTACATACATACATCCGTTTGTCATTTGGGTTCCAGCAGCTCTTGAAAGTCAAAAGCTCCTATCCAATCTCTGTTTCAACCAGAATGCAACCTGCAGCACTCACTTCGGCTAGTGAGACGAGGCTGTACCACGTTTCAGAGGCGACAGCGCGCCAGAAAATGTCCCAGTTGGTGAGGTTTTTTTTTCTGTGTGTTGGACTTTGAGAGAGCGCAAGCAGCTAATAATGTACGAGTTTCTGAATCCCTTGCTTGAGTGACCTCGCATCGCGGCTCGGGGCAGCTGGCGATCCCTGGCCTGCAAGAGATACGCTAGTGAGATCTTGACCCACACAACCCATGCATGGACGGCTTGCACTTCAGGCACGTGTCGTTCAAGGTCTTTGCCAATCTCCCGGCCAAATATTGAGAGGCCCTCATGACGCTCTAACCGACCACCACCTCCGTTGTAAAATCATCATGGTTTAGCGGAATCAATAAAAGGTGTTTTTGGTACATGTTTGTTACAGCGGGAGGTGCAAGGAAACATTGAAGTGTATTCCCAAGCAGAGACTCGTCCTTTCAGAATGCTGTATTTCGGACGAGCATGGCTATTCCATGCAACGAGCCCTCGTGGCTGTGATCCGTGGAGGAGAGTAAGGTTGCCTCGGAGGGTAGGCTCGAGCGTGCCAGCCATGCGTGCAGCACATATCTACCTCAATTAATTTATTCTCGGTACGAAGTAACAAATAGCAGTTCTCGGGGTGTAAAGTGCGTGTGTGGTGGGCTTGTGGGCTTGGCGCGCAGCAAACCACTTTCTGCCTTTTTTCTTGGTTCAACCCTTTCAATTCAACCAAACTTGCCTGAGCAGCTATTCGAACAGCATCGGAGTAGTACTGTTGAGACGTTTCAACGGCTCACGGCAAAACAAACACCCAAAGGCGACGACACTAACCTGCAGTTTATGTCGGTTTGCTGGGTGAGCATGCTAAAATGACCAGTCCGTACACTACGTATATTGATCATCCCTTCCCACCTTTTGGGTCTGTCGATTCCCGGTCGATCACAAACTGCCCACTTGGTCAGTGGATTTGGTTTAAATTAACGGCACACGGTACAGTGCGTTGGCTTCACATCGAAGACGGATCTGCCCACTGCCCTCTGGCATCGAGCACCGAGCAAAACAGCATGTTGGCTTTGTGCGGGGTCGGGATCATGCCTGGCCCCCGATGGTGTTGTGATCAGTCATCCCATCGCTAAATAGTGCCAATTGGCAACCTTTAGGTTTGCTTGTGTGTCAAGTTGGCTCCATGTCTGAGAGAGGCTGCCCAGCTGACCTCGAACACAGTTGTCTCAAACCAGCGGCTGGCACTATCTCCTCTTGATGCGGCAAACCAGTGTTGTTGACGGCTGCTTTTGGCATGCCATTCTAAGGTTTTCTCCTTTTCCGGTTTTTTTGTGGACACGAATGCATGGGCCACCGAGAAACAAATGGTCTGCTAGTGATATGTCAGATATCATGGCCTTAAGATATAGTCTATCTCCCTCCCATCCACTTTCGGAAGACGCCTTTGCTATTAGTACTTACATCTGGGCCATCTAAAGGAACCGACCGCGTAGCGGCGGGACTAGTCGGGAATGAACCAGTAAACAAAGGATTCAAGCTACCAGAAAGTCCCTTCGACAGCATGGTGGTCCCCGAGTCGCCGATTGAGTTCCAAAGCGCTGCGCCTACCTCCACCCTCAAAAAGCCCATCTTCCCCATACGGGCCCCCACATTATCTGGCAATGAGGATCAAGGCGTCAGGAGAGACCGGAAAGGCACCACGAGGCGTGGCTTTGAAAGAAGTTCGGCAGCAATTGCAGACCAGACCGCGCGGGAAACCCCATTTAACATTCATTCTAGATTTTACTTGATTCCAGGAGAATGGCATGGGGTCGAGAATGTCGCCATCGTTTCCGGGGGCGCACCGTCAAGCACCCACTGGGGCGCCGATCACTGGACGCCGCTAATCCCACTGGACGGTACGCCTTCCGATCCAGCCAAATACAGACGCCCCTTTTATAACCCCTAAACCTTTCCCAGCCAATACTTCCACTCTGTACACAAAGGCGCAAGGACTTCAATTATCGATACGGCTGGGCAAATACGCCCATGAAGGCGTCCAATATACCATCAGCAGTGAGAGTCCTCGAGCTTCAGCTGTGGAGTATTGGAGCTCCGGCACCGAGGTGAGACCATGACGTGGGGCTGTACAGTAACACATGTGTCATACCTCGCGCTTCATTTTTTTTTTCCCATCGACAAGCCGTGAGTTCAGTCAGGCGAATGTTGACTTCCGGCCGACAGCAAGTGGCCTAGGAACCCCGCCGCAACAGTGGTTATTGTGACGACCGGCAATCGGTTGCTACATTCGTGGTTAGGAAACCTGACCGTTGCTCTCTTCACTAACTGTGAGACAGTGCGAGCGTTCTAATAGCCAAATCGAGCAGCACGGCTTCTGCAGACAAGCCGCTGGACATTCTCAGGATATATTCGCGGTGGTCCAATCGAGGAAATTACCACGGGGTGAAACCACACTCTTGTGTGACGATATACAGGAACAGTGACTGGGAGACAGCCGCGGGTACACTTGCATTTCGCAGAAAAATGCTTTTTCTCCCTGTCCGAAAATTTTCGGACAGCACTCATTTTCATCTCTCCGCCCTTGCTCGTGTCTGCGAGTTCCAATATACACTGTGGCGTCGCAAATGCCGGGGGCTTATCAAAAACCTACCCTATCCGCTACAGTTAAGAGCTCGAGAAGAAGTCAGGAAACACCTAGGTTTTTTTTTCTGCTCTATAGGCTTCTATTTCCTAGAATCGGAGCGGCAAGTAAGGAAGAGGAAAATTATCGACGGTCTGAGGGCCTGTCAGCTGCACAGTACCACTTTGCTCAGGGTGCAAGGATACGTATCACGGCGACACGGTCTACCACCTCTTGAACGCATTGTGTTGCCCCTTTCCATGTGTGAATTCGATTCCGGTACGTACTTCTTGCTCTCGGAGCCGTCAGATGGAACTCAGAGGGACGAAACACTAGATCTGTGAGCACCGTGTGCAGGAATGCTTGCCCTGGTAGTACATGATCTCTACCAATACTCTTGAGCACAAAAGCTTTGCTCGGCTCTGTGAACCCACGATACTGGGACAACCTCAACGTTGCTCAGTTCCCGCCTCCTTTTTGTTGTTGTTGTTATTGTTATTATCGTTATGGCAGTCGTGTGTTCAACTGTAACCAGATCCACCGTCCAGTCATAACGGAATAGGAGGTCAGCATCCTCGAGTCATGCACCACCGATATATCAAAAAGACCGGATATGATCTTTTCCGGGTTCACTTCCCATTCTTCTACAGAGTTTATTATTTACAGGCTAGAAGCATAAAAGGGGCAAAGACGGTTACACAAAACACAAATATCTGCAAGGAACCCGAATTTTGTTATCCCATTTTTAATTCTTTTTTTGACATCTTTATGATGGCATCTTGGTTTTCTCCCTTTTTCCTCTTCTTCTTCTTTTCTGCAGTTAGCTAGGATCGCTTGTGCTCCCTTCGATCATGCAAGTACAGGCGCAGCACAACCTGACCATCGCGCCAGGTTCCAGCGCTGTGCGAGGGTAAAAACAAGGGGGATGACAAGAAGTGACATGGGCCAACCCATTTTTTTTTGGGGGGGGGGGGTGTACAAGGTGAGGTTGTTTGGAAATCCTTTCATCTTCATTTAATAAAATGTACCGCCCATCAGGCTTTTTTTTTTTTTATCAAATAAAAGTGTGAGCAAAACTCCAATAAGTCGTGAAGAAAGAAATAAATAAATAAAAAACATTTACTTTACGGTTAATTAATATAATTGACAACTTTTCAGGGTGCCACAGCCTCACATCTAAAAAGACATTGCAACTTGCAGGAAATACATATTGGGAAATACTCCTTTATTGAGCCCGTTTT
The DNA here is from genome assembly GCA_033576145.1 of Cladorrhinum samala. NCBI lineage: Eukaryota > Fungi > Ascomycota > Sordariomycetes > Sordariales > Podosporaceae > Cladorrhinum > Cladorrhinum samala. The sequence continues at coordinate 341 of MU865004.1, read as the reverse complement.
CTACATTGCGGTATAATATAAAGCAAAGCTCGGTAAACTCATATAGCCTTTCATATTGTATGTTATATATGATCATACGGCGTACCAAATTCCATTGCCAGCCGGCTGTATGTATCCAATCAGACTCAGGGGGGTAAAAAAAAAGTATTTACCCTACCAGCCAGGTTTTTACGAGACGAGAGTACAATGTTTGTATGTAATAAAAAAAAAAAAAAAAAAAAAAAAAAAAAAAAAAAAAAAGTCCGAGGGGGGGGTTTCAATTTTGGGTGCATTTGTGGGTCATTTTATAAAAAAAAAAATGGTGGGTTTTTTTTTTTTTTTTAAATTTTAAAATTAAAACA
>MU865003.1:0-144843 GCA_033576145.1 Cladorrhinum samala | reverse complement strand
CCAAAATATTTTTGCAATTTTTTTTCCAAATTTGGGATAAAAACTATTTTGGTCAATTTTTTTTTTTTTTTTTTTTTTTTTTTTTTTTTTTTTTTTTTTTTCAAAAGTATCAGTTCTCATTAGCAAATCGACAGGGGATGCTGACGAACGTGGATAAGCTTAACCGTCCCCCCTCCCCCGGAGTATGTACAATGTGAATGATCAAGCCACACCACGCGAGGTGTGGGTGACGAGAAACGAAAGGAAAAAAAGGCTTCTGACATGTAGTTACAAGCCCCACGTTGCACTTTCACCTCATCTGAGATGAAACCCGGGGTACGAGGTCGGGAGTCATGGAATTCACTTTTGGCACAGGGGCATGGACAAGTTACCGGCGACCGTTGTCAATCCGGGGGATCGGGCGGTGAGGGGAGAAAGCTGGAGATGTCTAGGCATCGTGGTCAGTGGCGGCGGCCGGCGTGGACTGTGGTTCGTGGACCTGGTCCGGTCCATCCCTCCCTCCCCCCCCCCCCCCCGGGATCGCTCCGCTTCCCCAGGTAACCACGAACAAGCGCTTCCTGGGGCGAGAAACCCATGTGAAAGAGATGAACCTTGTTTGACACGAAGTGGATATGGGGTTTGGGATAGCTTCAAGATGCAAGTGTCCACAAGAGGATGCCGGGCCTCCGTCATCGGACTTGAATATTGAAAGTTTTGGTCTCTGTTGTGATATCACGTTCTTGTTATGGTTGATTGTAACTCACATGCTGTTGCATCTTCGAAGTATCTCCCGAGATCCCCCGCAATATTGCTACAGAACCGTGACGAGAGGCGCTTGAACGGGTGGAGGCACGGCTAGATGTCTAGAATTCCTGGGGCATTAGCCGACTAGATCAAGGTTGTCCAACCTTCTGCTGGTTTTGGCCGATTGTGCCATTGAGGAACTGGGGCATGTGTTAGCCGGAAAGCCGCCGACATGACCGGCTGAGTGACCTTCACAAGTGCTCAATGAGCTTCCGGCCAAAGTGTAGCCCATCTTTTGCTGTCTTTGAGACCTGGAGAGCCGCGGTCCGGCTGGACATACATTGGACATCTGAAGATCGAGCCTTGTGGAGCTGTCGATCTCTTTGGAATTCTGATGCAACATTCGACGAAACGGAGAATGTAATGCTGAGCCGCAGACCGGAGGGACTTGAACGAGGCTAGTCAACTAGACCCTCCGGCGAATAGAAATTATGTATCGAGGGTGGCTGATGTAGTGAATGTCGAGATTTAAATCGAAACCTCTGTTGAAATTATTATCCTGGCATTCCATGACCAAATCTAGTCAATAGTCACGCGGCCGTTGATAAACCTCAGCGAGTTCCCCTTAAAATTCTCAACGGCTGCTTATCAGGAGTTATACAGTACATTCATCCCATCCTCACCTATCTTACCCATAGCACCAGTGCATCAACCTCGGGAACGGTTTGGGTTGTCCGATGTGACAAGCCAACGGAGTTCCACCAACATGGAAGTTCAGACGAAAAAGGAACGGGACCAATCAATCGTCGACGATTTCTTTGCATTTGGTTTGAAGGTGGTGGGGCTTCTCACGCGGCACATCAGACGCGAGCTCTCAACCACCAGTTTTACTGTTTCACCAATAGGTAGTACTGATTTTTTTTGGAGGGGAAGGGGGGCTTCGAGAACGGGAAGAAGTGCTTGGCGAGAAAGCAAAATTCTAGAAAATGCCGAGACCTAGCGTCACATCCCTGTGATAGAATCGGGAGAAGTCGGGGGTGAAAAATTCTGCACTAGCGAAGCATCAAAACCCTGCACAGTAACACAGTTCCCGCATGGCCCCCCAGCGCCTTTCCCCGGGCATCACCCCTGAGGCTCCACCGGTCTCCACCTCCATTTTGCGACTTGCGACGGTCCACACAGCATCACGGAGTCTCAAATCCATGTCTCTGATTGTGAGCACGCAACACCGGAGTAGCGGTACCTAACCCGTCGCCTCCAGCACTCGGTCTTTTCCACTTTGCCCATGTACAACGACATAATTGTAGGCTGCCTCGCGGCCCAATCTTTCAAATCTTGTTTTCCCTATCTCTCACACTGCTTCAATCTGGGACCGAAATTTGATCAAGATAATTTTCCGGCGGTACGAGTGCCGATGCTGCCGGTTCGGTGTGATACCTGAGGGAGAGATCGCTGAGTCTGCGTTTACGGTAAGATGGCGCAAGGTGTGTTGCCCATCCTTCTGCTCATTCTGCACTTTCAGCCAACTTTGGAAATGCCAGCATTGCTTCAGCTGCTCATTAGGTAATTCGTATCTCAACAGGGAGAGCAGCTGGTCACGTTCACTGTTAGAAATTTGGCAGGGACCCAGAGAGGTTGGGAGGCCAACAACCCGCCAAACACGTTCCCGACTTGGCCTGCTGACTTTGGCAACAACGAGGGCACCCTGGGTAGGTAATGCGTAGTATAGGCTCTGAACTCGACCGGCGGTTCGGGACGAGCCCTGTTAACCCAAAGAGGCAATCGACGCCCTTATACGCAATGTATGATTGGATAGCTGGATCTTGGCGGGCCCTGTGACGGTGGCGTTAGCTTCGGTCTGGAACGATTGGCCTTCTGGATAAAGATGTTTGACAACATCACCCGTCTTCATCTAAAAGCTAACAAGGGACAAAATAAAAAAGTCAAAAACCAAATGTGCGAAATGGAAAGGATTCTAGAATTGAGCGCTCACATATGTCCGCTTCTTCTTCGTTTTCTCTTCTGCCTGTAGGTCTCGGCGACGGTTGGAGGACCCAACCATGTACCTCTCTGGCCTGGAGCTTTTTTCCCTTGTACCTTTGGCGCCTTACACGGCGCAGGTGGTACCTGACCTACGGATCTGACAATCCCCTGGGCGCCGCACCAAGTTCTCGGGCGTGGCCTGTGACGTCGCGCACAACGGTGCGGCGGTCAAAGTCAGCATGCACCTCTGCAACACGAACCCCCAACCAACTAAATCCGCCCAACAAAAAATTATCCTCAATCTCGACAGGAAGGAGGCGAGAATGTTTAGGAATTCATTCCCCCATCACCCATCGATGCAATTTGCATTTCCATGGATTTCGAACACGCAAAAGGCCGCTTCGGGAATCCATTCCGGCCCTTTTTTCTGGCGGGTGTGATTTCGGCGACTCCTAGTGTTGTAGATTCCTTCGGACACGGTGGTAAGGTAGCCGTGTAAGTCGCGATGCTCCATGCGGATGGATACGGTTTGGACGTTGTATTCTTTCCGGCAAAGGAGCCGGAGTGGTACCTTGAACTTTGATATCCCTGCCTGCCCTGTCCATCTCAACTTTTCCCCCTGCCCCTACCCCCTTTAGGCCCTGACCGCAACTTCTGGGATCCATGAACGGCGAAAGGTATTGTACATAGCAGTAACGTCCATGTGTGTTATTGATACCAATTGCGACTCACAAAATCACCAATTCGTCCTCGTCCATCTGGACAGCTTCGTACCGGTACCAGCCTCTCCACCGCCTGAATTACTATTGCCCATCTCTCCCCACCCATTTTTGGCGCCTCGAACAAAAAAAAAAAAAAGAAAAAGAAAAAGAAAAAAAAAAAAAAAGGTGTCTGGGTGTAGTGGGAACCAGGTCACAATACCAACGGCCCTTGAAACACACACCGAAACCACCAGACAGGCCTGTGTCGCAGCGCCCTCGGCGGCGTCTCCTTTGTCGATTGAAGGTGGCATCTTCGAAACATTTTTCTGCGATTTCCAAGATTCGCATGGGTAAACAGAGGGAAAGGCTGGCGCTTCTTGCGTGCAGCGCAGCGCGAGTGCAAAAGGTTTTAAACAAGCTGTCCCTCAGCGATATGCAAATTGCCAAAGCAATCAACTTGTCGCTTCTCTCAACAAAGGCTCTGGTGGCCCAATCCGCAAAACCGGCCCAATCTGGAACGAGAAGTACCAGTCGCCGTAATAATCTTTCTAATAATACGCCTAGCTGCAAGCTCACGCCGCAGGGGACCCTCGATTTAGTACAGCAGCTGGTCGCTGTCAGGCCCTCCCTCGTCAACCTCGCTCCCCTCGTACCCCATATACATTTTCCTTTTCTTCACCCTTCTCCCCCCTCTCCCGTCTCTTTCTTTCCCCGGCATTCACACATGCAATGGCTTCATATCCCGCAAGCATCATAAGCTCCGACATCTCAACTCCTCGGTCAACTTCCCCCTCATCTTCAGTAGCGTCGGCCCGGTCCTCGCATTCGTCCATATCTAGCTCCAAGCGCATGTCCATCTCGTCCGCACGCAGGATCTCATCAGCAAACCCAATGTCGTCCGTCGACGTCGCCGCCATTGAAGAAGCCATGAGAATGGCAAACCTCGACCCCCTCCGGGGCTACGCCCAAAACCGTTACGCTGAGGTCCAGCAGTTTGCAGAGACCGAATACATCACAAAGAACCAAGCCCTTGGTTACCAGGTTCTTAACGAGCCAATGTGGAATAAGGGTGAGTCAACAGTGCTAGCATCACGATTACATATTTCCTCCTCAGTCCCTCTCCCCTAGCACCTGCTTTGGACCGGAGTTTAAATCCATCCATATGAACCGTGCGAACCGGTCCTCGCAAACCTGACTCGACGTCTCGTGCCTCTCTCACCATACTACTCTTTTCTTCATCCTCCCCCCGTCTGATGACATTCGTCTCCGCCACTCATGGCCACCTTCGCTCCTGCTCGCATTCTTCCTCCTCCTCGCGCAATGGCTGCTAACCTGTTCCGTGGTCAAGGCCTGTCCTTCACGCCAGAACAGCGTGTCTCCAAGAACCTCACTGGCCTCATCCCCCACGTCATGGAGGACACGAGCAAGCAGTGCGAGCGCGCGCTCAAGATGATCCGCACGCGGTCGACCAACATCGACAAGTACCTCTACCTGTCGTCAATCAAGGGCCAGAACGCAGACCTCTTCTACCGCCTGCTCGTCGACAATGCAAAGGAGCTCATGCCCCTGGTCTACACTCCCACCATCGGCGACGTCTGCTTGCAGTACTCGACCCTCTACACCCGGCCTGAGGCGCTCTACATCTCCATCAAGCAGCGCAAGTCAATCAAGACAATCTTGAAGAACTGGCCATACCCCAATCCAGAGATCTGCGTCGTGACGGACGGGTCTCGAATCCTTGGTCTGGGCGACCTCGGCGTCAACGGAGTTGGCATTCCGGTAAGTGCTTCGGCAGTGTCCTGTGCTCGCAATTGGATGACCAGGTTTGCGAGGATCCGGTGGGATGGTCGGCTAATTGACATGCATTAGATTGGCAAGCTAGCCCTGTACACTGCAGCTGCGGGTATCCACCCCAACAAGACACTCCCCATCGTGCTCGACTGCGGCACTGCCAACGAGACCAACCTCAAGGACCCGCTCTACCTCGGTCTGCGCTCGAAGCGCCCCTCGGTGGCGGATCAGCAGGAGTTCATGGATGAGTTCATGACTGCCGCCGCCGAGGTGTACCCCAACATGGTCGTTCAGTTCGAGGATTTTGAGAGTGAGAAAGCCTTCAACTATCTCGACCGTTATCGCAACACGCACAAGTGCTTCAATGACGACATTCAGGGCACTGGCGCCGTCGTGCTGGGAGGGTAAGTTTCTCCCCAACTCGCACTTGACACAGCTCAGGATCTGGTACTGACTCTGTGCTGAATAGCTACATTGGTGCCGTAAACCTCTCTGGCGTTCCCCTCGAGGAGCAGCGTCTGGTCTTTATGGGTGCTGGCTCTGCTGGTGTCGGCGTCGCTAAGCAGCTGGTTGAGTATTACACCAAGCGTGGTCTTTCAGAGCAGGCCGCCAAAGACAAGTTCTGGCTTGTCGACACCAAGGGCCTTGTGACCAAGGACCGTGGTGACAAGCTCGCTGAGCACAAGAAGTACTTTGCTCGCGGCGACAACAACGGCCACCAGTTCCGCAGCCTTGAGGAGGTCATCGAGTACGTCAAGCCAACCGCCCTCGTTGGCTTGACCGCTACCTTCGGCGTCTTCACCGAGTCGGTCGTCCGCGCCCTCAAGGCCTCCGTCGATGCCGGTGGTCTCGGCCGCAGACCTATTCTCTTCCCCCTCAGCAACCCCCTTACCAAGGCCGAATGCACTTTCGAGCAAGCCGTCACTTGGACTGATGGCACTGTCATCTTCGCTTCGGGCTCGCCCTTCTCCCATTTCACCGCCAAGGTCGGCGACCAGGCTGTCACCTACTACCCTAACCAGGGCAACAACGTCTACGTCTTCCCCGGTATTGGTCTCGGTGCTATCCTTGCGAAGGCTAGCCGCGTGACTGACAACATGATCTACACTTCTGCTGCTGCCCTTGCCGGCTCCCTCAACGCCGAGGAGATCCACAAGGGCCTCATCTACCCGCGCATCGAGCGTGTCCGTGAGGCAAGCATAATTGTTGCTCGCGAGGTGATGAAGGCGGCACGTCGTGATGGCGTGAGCGAGCTATCTGAAGATCAGTGGAACGAGTGGGAGGAATGGGGCGACCCGGCTCTTGACAAGTATATCAAGGCAAACATCTATGATCCTCAGCTTTAATTAGCATGTGGGATCATAGGGAACTGCTAAACTATATATATATGGATGGGTTGGGTAATGGAAGGAAAGTGTGGTATTCGGTTGGGATGATTATGCATCTGGCGTTTTTCTGGGATGGACTTCTTTTTTATTTTATTTTTTCTTCATGAGCCGAGCATGCTTCTGATGCCAATGTTTTCCCTTTCGCAATCAGGTCCTGTGGGTTTTGGGAAGCAGCGTTCAGAGTGCCCTCATTCGAGAGGTATTGACTTTTTTTTTCTATTCTCTCTTAATCATGATATTGTTTTTCTCCCCATTCAGACAGACACTGGATGGGCCTGGATAGAAGAAGGAAAGATGGAAGATTAAATGGAATTACAAAAGAGATAATTCCACGATGCCGGAATGAGCAACAGGAAGCACAACATATATTGAAGGTTGTTGCCTTGTGGTTAAATTATATTCGGGTTAGATAAGAGTATAAAGAGAGACGAGAATAAGAGATTGAGAACTTTGTTGTTGGCTGTGCGTAATCCTTTTTTTTTTTTTTTTTTTTAAATACAAAAACAGTAACTTTGGGAAAGTGAAGACTAGGTAACGTTGTTGTTTCCTTGTGGTTAAAAGTGTGAATGAAAAGAAGCCAAGGAAAACAAACGAGGATTATCTGAAAGGGCTTAACCGGGGGCTGCTTCAACGAGGTGATAGGGTTCTAACTGTGCTCACTCAAACGATGATTTTCATCCCACTCACACCATTTCTACAACACACGCATTCGACAGACGGTTTATCATCACCACACCACATTAAAACACAAATAAATATGTACCATAACTCACATGGCCACCACCATATACCGCGTGAGAGGCGGGGCGGGGGGCCAAGGGCTTTCTACGTGACTGCAGGAACCTTTACCTTTGCGTTATGTGGTGATACAGGTCATGGTATGTACGCACTTAACACACATTCAGGGACATTGCACCATTTTGGTACCATAGAGGCCAGAAAAGTCCAATAATGAACAGAAAGAAAGATTCGGGGGTTAGTTTCCTCACAGGTCCCTTGCTTACTAGAATTACCCGAAACACTTAGTACAAGCAGGAGAGTCCGGAGAGCAGCTGATCAACCACCTTCAATGCAGGGATATCTGTGAGTACTGCTACTAAAATCTGGCGCCCAAGCTCTACCATCGCTTCACAGAAAAAAAATTATTCCTCTCTGAGTGACCGTTTTCTTGATTAAGAAGACGATGTGCCACCTATTCAACTCCCTCCCTCCCTCCCCAAACTCCGAGATTGTAAATCTGCAATGGATAATCTTTGCCATACCTTCCAAAATTTGAATAACCCAGCCTATGCATGAGTAAGAGTAGTCTTGCCATCCATTTTCCCCATATCTCCATTAAGCCAGCCCACAAAAAAAAAAAAAAAAAAAAAAAAAAAAAAAAAAAAAAAAAAAAAACTCCAGCCCGAAAATATGATCAGGAATTCTGGTCGTGGTAATGCTCACAGCTCCATCATTTTCTTCCCCTTCTCTTGCAACTTCTTATTAGTCCCCTCATCCATTGCCTTCCACCACTGCCTCAACTCAGTCATGTACTCCCTGTACTCTTCCCAATCCTCAACCGGCAACCCCTTAATCTGAGGCGGCCCTTCGTCCTCATCATAGACCGCCCACGCCGTCTCTACTCCAGACCTCAGCCCGTGCCCTTTCTTGCTCAGCGCCTTGACCTGCGGCCGCTGCAACAGGATCGCGTCCCCAACTTTGACATTCGGTAGATGGTCCTTGTGCGGCCGATAGAGCTGGACCTCAACGACATCTTTTGGCGCAATTGATGGATCGGTAACGTGGAAAGTCATCGAGTACTCCCTTGGACCACCCTTGGCTCTTGCCGGAGGGGAAGGGTCGGTAACTACCACCGCGACGATGTTGGGAAACTTTTCATTGTGATATCGGAGAGATTTGAGGTTGACACATTCTGGTAAGCCGGTGCGGAGCTGTTTAATGAGGTCGTTCTTCAGGGCAGCAGCAGAGGAAGAAGCCTGAGCGCCTGGGTTGGTTGTAGGTTTCGATGGCGAGTCTAGCGCGGCTTTCGCGAGGTTGACGCTGGTATCCTCTGACGGAGTAGCCAGAGCGCCTTTTGCAAGGCTGAAGCTGCTGTCGCCGTCGTCCGTCGCTTGAGTAAGTAAACTGTTTGATCGACCCCGAGCAAGCCTTGGACTAGTCCGGGTTGGCTCGGCGGCAGGAGCCTTTTTGGAGCGCCGCGTTGCTTGGGCCGCTTGACGGGCCAGGTTGACGCTGTGATCAGCCTCGTGAGATGGTGTTGATTCCTTTTCAGGTTCAGGGGATTGCTGGGCCGGGCTGGAGAGCGCGGAGGCGTAAGCCTGGTCTTCAATATCTTCCAGCGGCTCTGTCGCCTCCTGCGGAGTGCCGGCCTCAACCTGGGTTTCAGAAGCCTCCTCGTCAAGAATTGAACCCTCGTCTACCGCTCCCTCGCTCTCCTCCGCTCCGTCAACTTGTGAAACTAAAGACTCTTTTCGCTCTTGTGCCGGTTCGTCAATAGAGGCAACTTTATCCTCCTCAGACTCTGCCGGTGATGGGCTCAGAGCGCTCGATTTAGGCACTTCTACCTCATTATCTGAATCCTCGTCACCGTTGGATGCCTGCTCCATCGAAGCCCCTGCTTCTTTTTTGGTCTCAGCTTCGTGTGTGTCACTCAAAATGTCATCCTGTTGCTCAAGCGCTTCTTGGAAAGATTCATCAGTAACATCATCTTGATCTTGCAGATCGACACCTCCGGCCAGTTGACTCTGCATAGGAGTCAGAGGTTGCTGGTCTTTCGAGATTGCCTTCGGCCCCCCAAATGAAATTGTCGTGGATATCTCATGCTCGACCCGCTGAGAAGCGAACGAGGAGGTCAGTGACGGTGAGGATGGATTGGTTGAACCTCGTTCCTTTTCGCTGTGAGGCACTTCCATAGGTTGCTCTACATGTATCCCGGCAGTTTGTCCCGGTTCTTCGAGCTGAGTCGGAGATTCATCTGATTTTTCCAAATGCTCGCCGCCGACCGAGAAATCCACCTTTGTGACCTCTTCAGTTACGATAACCTCTGATATGAGTTCTGTTGTAACCGGACCAGAAACAGCAGCCTCTGATTCGCCTCTGCTTTCTGACTGACGAGATTGCAACATGTCAACATCATCGTCGTCCCCGTCGACCGTTGCATCCCATTCGGCCGGAGTAGCGTCAAGCATGGCTACATCGTCATTGTTCTCGTCCTCAACATCGATAATCTCGATGTCCTCAGTTTCCCTCGTTTGCTCTGCAACAGTTCTCTCCTCTCGAACTTCGACGGGGGTGTCGTGATCAATCATGACATCGTCTTCACTGACCTCGTCCATGTGCTCATCGGTCTCAACCTGAGTTGCAAACGACATCCGCTCATCTTCCGTCACATTATCGTCAGGTACCTCAGTCTCAGCCGCCGATGGTCGGGTTGCCACCAGATCGCTTTCCTCTTCTTCAACATCCATGTCCTCGGGCATGTCCATTTGACTAGTAAACGACGAGTTCTTATCATCCGTCATGTAACCGCTCGAGTCATCGACCTCCGGAGCCGGATCAAGATCAGGAGGTGGCGATGCGTGCTGCGCTTCTTCAATAAGGGAATCAGCCACCCCTTCGTTGGCAGCCGGCCTTTTCTGGCTATCCGCTAGGTCGTGGGCAACCTCTTGGCCACCTGTCGCCGAGGGCTCATTTTCAACCTCGAAAGCTTGTTCCGCTTCCTCGTCTTCCGCCACTTTAGTCCGTTCGGCATCCCCCTCTCCATCCACAGAAGGGTCCTCCTCATTTGCTTTAATTACGTCACTCGACTCATCATCGGCCTTTTCGCTTTCTGCATCACCAGGCTCACCCTGTGATAAATCGTCCTCCTCATGGGCAGAATCATATCCTGACACTTCTGATTCTTCGTGCACTGCACTCGACAAGAAATCATTGCCTCTGGGAGAGTCCATTTCCAGAGCTCGCGCTTGTTCGCTGGAGTCCTTATCCGCCTGTGAAGCAAAGTCAACAACATCGGTGTTTTCGAGGTCCTTTTTGGGCCCATTGATGTTCTCAGTCGTGGTCTCTGAATCACTAGATTCGGCGGCGACCTCGGCATCTTCAGGGTTTGTTGGCGGTACAGTAGCATTGCCCTCCGTTTCTGTCCGAGACTGTGTCTCAATCGGACTGAGGGTCGTCTCGATGGCGGTAGGCGCTTTCTGTGGAGTAGGGGCAGACTCATTGGTTGGGGCAGAAGCAGGAACAGGTTCTTCATCCTCAGAATCTGAGAGCAGACTGATAACGACGGGCTCTCTAGGTGCAGGCCGCCGAGAGAGCGGCGCTTGAGACTGGTAAGCTGATTGGTGCTTTCGGTGCGCCGAATGTGGATAGGAAGGCCGAGTTTCGCCATCATCAACATCTTCATCATCATCATCTTCTTCTTCTTCATACTCGCTCCCGTCGTACTCTTCCTCATCTTCGTATGCTTCTTCACCTTCATACCCTTGCTCATCTTCATTCCAGGGTTCACCGTCCTCGTCAAAGACTTCCCCGTCGCCGTAGCGCTCAATCATTTCCTGTTCAATTTCATTCTCTTGCTCAGACAGGCCCTCTTCGTCATCAGAAACATCGTCGTAGTTGCGTTGGTCATAATCGCCCTCCTCGGTGGGCTCGCCAGAGAGGTCGTGCTCATCTTGCTCGCCATCGTCCTCGGCGTCATAATCATCCAGCTCGACATTCTCAAGTCCGTCAGGATTCATTTTTTGGGGAGTGCGTGCAAAGCTGCTGGCTCTTGAATCCGAGTCTTTATGCTGCTCAGGAACTTGATTGCTTCCGTAGGCTGCAAATCCTTGGGGTACTGTTTCCGGTGCAATATTGGTCGTATGCAGAGATGCCTGTTCACTTACGATTCTAGACCCTTCATCCAGAGCATCGGCTCCAAAATGGCCGCCTTCAATTTGGTTGTAGAACGGCGCTTGAGTCGAGACCTCCCATTGACCATGCCCAAAACTCTGAATAGAAGGCGGCTGAGCAACCAATCCCTGATCATGACCTGTAATCTCTTGGGGACCTGCGGCATCGAGGTAAGGTGCCATATCAGGGTAGCTTGTGGGAGCGTGTGGGTCAAGATAAGAAATTGGGTACGCATCGTGAGAGTTGATGAAATTATGGCTGTGTTGCAGCGCGGCTGCGGGATGATCTGCGGCTGGAGTATGGGAGAATCCAAATCTAACCTGATCTGCTATGCTCGAAGTTGCTTCCACCCTCGTTGGAGCGCTTGTGCCAAACATCGAGTAGGCCGGGACTTGTGGTTTCACGGAGCCAAACGGGGCACTAGGTGACGTTTCCGAAGGAGCGGCTTGGTGAGGGGCAGTAATCTCGGGGGCATAGGAGAGATGCAGTTGAGTTTGTCCCTCGACGGACTGTCGATTAACATGCTGTTGTGTAGACTGTTCCTCTGTACTCTCCGTGATGGAATCATTTGCCTCCTGAACCGCATGGTGCGATTTTGTGAGGCCCTCCTGTGAGGCATGATCGCGGTCTATTGGCACAGGATCAATGGCCGGCTGAGTTGTCTTCGTCGAGTCTTCGTCTATTGGGAATGTTGCGGCCTGTTGCTGGGTCTCGGCGTGATGCGCTTCGATCGCTGCCGGGATGGTTTGAGTGGTCTTAACTTCGACAGTCTGGCAGCCCTCATCCATCATCTGTACCTTATTAGATGAAGGCTTAGGAGACGCCTCCTCCTCGGAAGTATCTTCCTCCATGGCATCTTGTTCAGGAGACAAAGGTTCGGGGCTAGGCGACTGGCTCGTATAGCGCCATGCACCACTGTTGCGACCAAAACGGGCTCGCTTTCGACCTCTATTTTTGACCCCACCATCCTCTTCAAAAATATCAACGCCCTCGTAAAGGGCGCCGTACGAGAGCCGGTCTCGCTTAGCAAACGCCGGCGAAGGATATTCGTTCTCTGCGAGCTTGAAGAATCTTCGGAGGTTGGGGATATCTTCTGGCGCCTCTTCAAGTTCGGGGGAGGTGAAGGGCGATTCCACCGCAGACTCGACTTGAACTGGGAACGCGACCTCAGGTTCAGGCTCGGCATCGGGTTGGTCAATCTGGATGAATTTCAAATCGCCCGTCTCGCCGGATTTTATCTAGAAAACGATTAGATATTGCGCGAGAAGGATCGTAGATTACAGCCGGACCTGAAGAGCAAGCTTGTCACTGAACTGCAACTGCCAGTCAACCCTTGAGCCGGGGATGCGACCAGGTGAGGTGTCCTTCTCCCACTCAGCACCATCAAGACTGATTATGAGCTCGTCACCCGCGCCGAATTCACAGTTTGAGAGTGCTTTGGCGCTAGGGCCATGCAGCTCTATTCGAACTTGGCCCTTGGCGCGACGAAGCCTTACGTCGGGTTCAGCTATGAGGAAAGCAAGAGTCTTGGTGACTGAGTTGTATGGCCATGTGATGCCGACTTCACCTCTGACTGCTAGAGAGGATTGCGCGGGTAGATCTGGATTGAGCTGAGCAATTGGAGTTGCGGTCTTGGACGCGAGCAGCACGGCGACTGCGTTTCCATCTTCATCAGCTGCCGCCATGCTGAAGAGATGGCTAGCTTTGGGGGTTGATCAAGGGAGTTTGGGTGTAACCATCAGATGTAGCTATAATCCGTTGCTGGCTAGGCCGCCATCTACGCGCTACTGTCTCAAAAATTGACGAGTGGGCAGAGTACCAAAAAGAGGGTGTTGTGAGCTGGAAGTTGCAAGTTCTTTTGCTTGATGCAGAAAGAGAGCTTCGGAGGGCGCACCCAAAGCTGTAAGCTCCAAATGACGGCAGACGCGACTTTGGTGGAGCTCTGCTGTTTTCGGATTGCGATTTGGGTCCCACAACTGCTGCGGAAGAGGAAAGCGGTAGCTAACCGTTTGACAGGCTCGGCCGGTAATCGAGTTCCTTGGCACGAAAATTACGTGTATTGGCTGAGTTGATTCGTATGGTATTATTTCTGCCTTGGCAACCTTGGAGATATTCCGAGACTTCAGATTCCAGTTTTCCACTCACGGTTGATTAGGGGGTACCATTGCAAGTTGCTGATCCGACTGCTCTTTCCTTTTTTGATTGACACAGACTTCAAGCGGACCAAGGCTCTTTTTCACTCAGATGATTTTTAAAGTTCTTCAGTGCAGGCTGCTCTTTTGACACCGGAGGCAGTCACACCTGCTTCCTCCCCATCTCAAGAATCCTATAAACCCCCCCCCCCCCACCCTCTCTCTTCTTCCAGGTCCTTCTTTATCTCTCTCTTTTTTTTCTCTTTCTCTCCAGATCTCCAATGCCTTCGGGGTCCCAAGTGCCAAATTCGCGACGATTCGACATCAAAAATGTCGCCATCATTGGAGCTGGGCCATGTGGCCTCTCTGCTGCGAAATACTTGATTGCTCAAAATACCTTTGAGAAAATCGTCATATTCGAGCAGCAATCTGAAGTGGGTGGAGTATGGAATTACAGTCGAGACATTTCCTCCAACGCCAATGAGCATGTGCCTCAAGTGAGCTCCGATTGTCCCCCTGACGTCCCTCTCAAGTTGGACAAGGCGCCCCCGGTGTTCCCATCACCAATGTACGAGACCTTACACACCAACATCCCTCGCGCCCTGATGCCCTTTACGGATTCCGCTTTTCACAGCGACCTGCTCATATTTCCCTCCCGCCAAGACGTACAGGAGTACTTGGTGAGCTATTCGCAGGATGTTCGTCATCTCATCCAGTTTTCAACCCCAGTCGAAGACGTTCGCCTGAGGGAGGTTGACGGCAACGACCGGTGGGATGTCGATGCAATATCACTTGTGACTGGAGAGATTACAAGCTCGACCTATGATGCAATTGTCGTCGCTTCCGGTCATTACTCTGTTGTTTACGTGCCCGATATCGACGGGATTGAGGGATTTCACAAAGCATATCCGGGGACTATTTCTCACTCGAAATATTACCGAGTGCCTGAGCCATTCACTAACAAGAAGGTGGTGGTTGTCGGCAATGCAGCTTCGGGACTGGATATTGCAGCCCAAATTAGTCGTGTCTGTCAGAAGCCGCTGCTGCTCTCGGTTCGAACTCCTACCTCTCCAGATAATCTTGAGTGGACTGGGGCAGAAGAGGTACCCCAGATTGAGGAGTTCCTCGTAGCGGAGAGGAGCGTTCGGTTTCAGGGTGGACGAGTTGAGAAGGGCATTGACGCCGTGATTTTCGCCACTGGATACTTGTATTCGTACCCGTTCCTCAAATCTCTAAACCCACCAGCTGTCACCGATGGACGGCGAGTCCACGGTGTCTACAAGCACCTCTTTCACATAGACCATCCGACAATGGTGTTTCCTGGGCTTCCCATCAAGGTGGTCCCATTACCACTGTCACAGAGCCAGGCGGCCATTGTTTCGAGGACATGGGCCAATCTACTACCATTGCCATCCGTGGCGGACATGAGAAAATGGGAAGACGAAGAGGCAGAAAGGAGAGGACCCAAATATCATGTGTGGCCGGTCGGCGGCGATTCAGAGTACATCAACTCGGTTCACAGCTGGGTTACAAAGTCTGGTACTCCAGGGAAGGAGCCCCCACATTGGGGGCCCGAATTGTGTTGGCAGAGGACTATACATGCAAAGGCGAAGATTAGATTCGAGCTGGAGGGAAGAACGGCCAAGTCTCTTGAGGAACTCGGGTTTGAGTATCAACCAGATGGAGGTGAGAATCTGGTGTTAAACGCATCTCTAGAGAAACGGGGTTTACTGTGAGCAAACCTGGTGAATATTATAAGTTCGGGAATTCTTTACTTCGCGTCAAAACTTGTCTCAATTACTAGCACCGTTGTTGTCGGTCCTGAGGGGGAGCTTGGGCACTATCCTGGTTTTCGATGAGTCTTGAGATGCCCTAGTAAAATGGTGGTGATGAATCGGGGTGCCGTCAGTTTAACTGAGCTTCCATCCAATTTCCCCGTCAAGGTGGTTCAGGAAGATTCTCATTGAACTACTTAGGAACTTAGCTACACATTGTAGTAATTGGCATAATCATATCATCATCTCTTTGGGCTCTCAGCTCACTTATAACTTCTACCTTGGTGTCGATACCGTTTGTATATAAAGTTACACATATTTGATAGATTGTCACAAACGTAAGAAAATGCAATATATTGAATTAGCTACTTGAACTTCCACAAAAATAGAGAATAAGAATGGTTCAGGGCTCCTCCGAGTTAGTTCTATATAGCAAGTTCTCCTTTTATCTTGGTATTGCCTCCAAGACACAAGTAGTTGACATACACCTCAGGCGTAGAATCTACCTCAGATCCATTTCAGATATTTTTCGGATATTTTTATTCTCACGTGGCTTGATCTTGAGCCACAAATGAGCTCTATTTACTATTTTTGCAACTGGTTTGGTGTTATTGAACACAGCTGTTGATCTCTGGAAGCAACGAACTTAGGAGTCCAGGGTGATTACCAACTCTTACAAGCTCTGAAGACTCAACCACGGCATAGCTTAACGCGACGTATCAAAGGTGTCTAGCAGGGAATTAGACAGATATATCTTACTTGTAATACGCATCTTTCCAGTGAATCAGACCTAACACTGTAAGCGCCCGCGCCGTCAAGAGGTATCACTAGAGCCTCTGAAAGCCAGGTATCTTGAGGTCAAATGGAACATGAAGAGGCAATGACGATGAGAAAATGGTATTAGAGAGCGGACCTTCTATGGCCAGAAAGACGGAGTAAGAACTAGAGCCTCTAAGTGCTGGCAATAGGCTGTGAATCAGAGAAGACAATCAAGATTCCTCTCTGTTTTGGGCATATTTGATGGCTAGTATTCCTATACTCAATTGTTAGACAGCAGAGGCAAAGATGCCGTAACGCTTGTAATCCCATAGACACCAAGAGACGATGCAGGTAGCCATAGCAAAGAGAAGGCAGGTTATCAAGATGTTTCTCTACCCCTTTCTCGCAGGTAAACCCCATCCTTACATAGATAGCCGTCCACGCAGTTTTATTTCAAACATTTTTGCCGTGGTTTTGCAAAGAGACGACACTACAGTTGTTTATGAAATACGTTGGATCACACTTGGAGTAGTTTTCACGAGTTATCTGTAGTCTTTAGGAAACAAAGAGCTCTCTGTTTCTACAATATCTAGACGCCATATGTAGCCAGGTGTTTGTTCGGCCGTCGTTTCTCTTCCCTCGCCAACTTTTTGTTGAGATGGAATACGTTGGAAAGGCCAAAGATACTTCAGGAACAACCTGTTTGTCTCTCCCCCAAGGTCACAAGGTCTCCTAGCCCGTTAAGCACCCCTTCGGACGAGGCTTCCTCATCTCACCTTCCACCATTGCCACTCAAGATATCTCACTCCACAATCACCACCCCTGAAGTAAACATGGCTAACCACAAAGTCACACCACCGGCGTAAGCCCTGATGCTCTAGCCCCCTGATTCAACCTTGGATCATCAAAACAGATCTGAACCTTCAACAACATCACTCCTACCCACCATCAGCAAAATTTTTCTTTTTCACAGAGTACCTGCCGGGACTCCCGAAACATCGCCACTGGCGTAGACGGACATGTCCATCCTCATTATCATACAATATGGGAACTTGGTGCTCTCAAGGGAAAAAACGGATCCAATCCCACAGCCAAGCCACAAAAGCCCTCCGACGCAGAACAAATCCAGCTGACACAACACAGTCTACCTTCCTATGTATCCTCTCTAGTAGGTCAACCTCTAGGATCTCTTCCTTGGTCCTTGCAAAGGCAAAAACCCACATGGCCTCCCTGCATGTCTTACCAGAAAAAGTCAAGATCTGAGAGAACTGGAGGAAAAAGAAAGTCTTCTTGGTTAGCCTGATTCAGAAATTTGCACAGAATCAAGATCCAGACCGCTTTCTTTCCCGTCGGCAAACCCACCCGGAGACAGAGAGAACAGCAAAAGATCGAGCAGTTTCAGCTCGGCGACGATGAACCCCCCCTCCCTTCCTCTCCCCTCTCTCTCCTCTGTCTCCCCTCACACTCCTCTTTGCCCCCCCCCCCCTCCTCCCCCATACACCACTGGCTCCCCTACCTAGTTACGTATGAACCCCTATGGGTTGCAGACAAGATAGTACATGACCTCCACCCCCATCGCCATCAAAGACGTCAGTTCCCGCTTCAACAAAGACTGGCCAGGACTTTTTTGCGCTGAGAAGACGCTTGGCGGTGTGTCATGGTGATGAGATGGAAGTGTACTGTACATAGATCATGCATACAAGCCGACCTGCATACAGGCAGACGTCAACAAACTGTTGACTTTATTCCCCCCTCTCGCCCTCTATGATACGTACACATTCCTCAACAATAACAAACAACAACACAATACAACCAGCTACTCCACACCTCCATGCTACCCTACGCGGCAAAAGCAAGCCCAGAGTAGCAAAAGCAAAGCTAGACAAGCCGAAACACAACAGTTTCCAGAACTCTCCTTGTCATTCATTATCTCGTCACCCACTTTCCACCGCCACCGCCCTTTCATCATCTTCAACCTTTTTCATCAACCAACATAAGATAAACTAAAGCGGCCTTCCCAAAGGCCATCTCAAATCGATAGGATGGGAAGCT
This sequence comes from Cladorrhinum samala, assembly GCA_033576145.1. Taxonomy (NCBI): domain Eukaryota; kingdom Fungi; phylum Ascomycota; class Sordariomycetes; order Sordariales; family Podosporaceae; genus Cladorrhinum; species Cladorrhinum samala. Next base: position 126,649 of record MU865003.1, on the reverse strand, counting down.
TTCCGATTAGATACCCAAACTTTTCAACCCCCCCCTTCCCCCCAAAGTCACACGCCGCCTCGTTCTCGTTCTCTCATCCCTTCTACTTCCGGAATGGTTCCGCGGTGAAAAATAAAATAAAATAAAAATAAAAATAAAAATAAAAATAAAAAATAAAACCCCCCCCCCCCCAAAAAAGAATAACCACCATACCCCAAAACTTCACCTCTTTTTGCTTTGGGGTCTACCCTAATCATGTTCCTCGTCGACCTGCGCAGGATCCGAAAAAATGGGCTTTCTCATCACGTACTACACCTTGCTTTTCGCCAATCTAAAACAAACCAAAAATCTCGATAAGATCTTAAAAATGGAGCCCATGAACACGGATCGGGATATTTTCCCCATATGCGATGTAGTGTATGTCTTTCCTCTGCTATAATACTAGACCAAACTCATGCAAGTGTTATTTTTTTGTTGTTGTTTGTAGCTGTTAGTTTCCACCTTTGGGCGTATCTACACTAGCTCCGTCGATCATCCGGAGAAATCTTAGTCCATATGGGCTTTTTTTTTTTTTTTCTTGTATACTATCCTAGTTAGATCCTTTTTTTTTTTTTTTTTTTTTTTGGTTGGTGGGTGTTATTTTTTCGGGTCCCTTTGCCTCCGCAATTCGTCCATGCCGCTAGGAGAACGCCTCGATCCCCACGAATTAGACTGCAATTAAAAGCAACAAAAAGCAACAAAAAAAAAAAAAGGGAACAGTGAAAGGAAAAAGCATGGCAAAGCTGGGGATCTTAAACAAAAACACTAAGAAGAAACCAATCTAGCGTGTAAATCCAGTCCACCTGGTCCCGTCAAGGGGAACAGCCCTTCCCCCTCTCCCCCCTCCCCCCCCTCCCCCCCCCTCCCCCACCGCTTTTGCTCCGCTTCGCGGCTCCGGAACGGCTCGCGCTTGTGTTGCGGAAATCAAAACAACAGAAAAAAAAGAAGAAAATATCCCAAAGCCAGACGAAACGTGCCTTTTTTTAGTTTTGCCTAGTCTTGGACCCTGTAGATCCTTATCACTCCTCGCCTCGGAGACGCAAGAGATATACACATCCACCATCTTTTCCCTGATTCGGAAATGTCTCAAGCACGGACAAAACCAGTGTGGCTTGACAAGCTGGAAACTGGAACCAGATTAATTTGGATAAGCCTTCGACCAGCCCACAAGACCCCCATAGAACGCCTGTCCCGCTTGGGGTTGATGGCTTCACACATTAGCATAATGGCTGTCTGCCAGTCAGGGTTCAGGCCACAAAACCGAACCCCTATAAGCGGTGAGGGTTTTTCTGGGACGTCTCCAGAATAATATATTGTATGTATACGCATGTATGTACTGTACATACATATGTACATATGTATATACACTCATAAAAATATGTGGACTGATATTGGCAAAAAGCAATGAACGCTAGCAAGAAAACCCCAACATGGCAAAGCTTACTGGAGAAACTTCGACAGACAGCCACCATACCCACCCCCCCTCCCCCATTGCCGCCTCAGCGTTGAGGGGGATCCCTTGATGAATGGAGCAAACCACGTTGTTCTCAATCTTGATGAAAAGTTCTGGACCACCGTCAACGGCGCCTTGGCTCCATCAGTACATACTGTAATTGTTTCCCTCCCCCCCCCTGGCACACTTGCATATCCACATCCCTTGCAAGAAATGAAGTTGGAAAACGATCGACCTCTCAAGCAGGAGCAGAGATGGTGTCCGCGCAATATTTGATAATCGCCATAGACGAAAAGAGTTGTAGTGTGGCAGCGGTCCTGAACTCTCCCACCCAATCCGCATGCAGATTCAGGGGGTCAACGATGGGCCGCTAAGATCGGGGACCTCAAACTTGGCCACAGCAACGATCGATTGGATTCAAGGCACGCAAGAATTCCCCGTGGCGACGTTATTTTAGCGGCTGGGGCGGATGGGGGAAAAACCTCGTGTCTGTGTTTGATCGAACCCAAGAATTGATCTTGAGATTCGGCGGTCAGGGTTAAGGGAGCATCCAAGGTACCAAGTCGCAGAGCAGTTGTCCACCCAACGAAACTCATGTCATGTGTTGTGACACATAGCATACAGCCTCTACACTCACTACCTTACCTTTGCGTGCTGGCATGCAGGTACCGGATGTCGCGACTTGCCGTCGCTAGGTGTGATATCATCCCCTGTCGGATCTAAGACATAGCCCTCTCGAAACACACTTGTGGTTGCAATGAGCCAGGACGTACACCACAGGATCATACAGAACAGGCGGACATGCCTATTATCTGCAGGTTCGGGTGCGGTAGCTGTCAATGCCCTGAAGTGTCACCATTATTTCCAAATTCCCGAAGCCACAGATAATAACATTGGATATAAGTTTTAGCCGGTCACAGTTTCGTCGCTGCGCATTGTGTGCACACGAGCCCAGAATAATACGAACTTGGACCAGTAATTCTGTCATCAGCGTTTTGTTAGTGATTTTTGGTCCAAGCGATGTTTCCCCTCCCGCCGGGCTCGTGCTGCGGTGTAATCAATCGTTGGTGGTGCAGATCAACCGACACTTGGGGGACGTGCCGTGACGTTGTCATAGTATGTATTAGGGTGCTGGCGCAATATAGTTCTTTCTTCGAGGGAGCTCGGGTCCATTGGCGAACCGGACAAAGCCTGGTAGCTACCTTGGCTGTTTGGTGACATGCGCCTCTCAGATACCCGAAAGGAGATCCAGCGATTCCCATGTCCCGCCAACGCCCGTGCGGTCGACCCGTTTTCCGACAAAAATCGTCCTGCAGCTCCTGAGCATGTCACAGCCCGTCACCGGCGAGCCTTCTTGCAGCACCTTGATGCGGTTGGATACATTCAAGCCTCACTGCAATCTTGCCCAGGCGCGGAAATCCCTGACCACGAAAAGACGCAATCCGCCGGAAGCGCGAGCTGAACGGCGACCTGGGGTAAAAGGCTCAGCGCTCGATATCATCTAGGTTATACCCCGCCCCCCACCGAAGGAATCAGGGGTGGGAAGCCTGTTGTGATGGACTTGCTCGACTACTGTCGCGCTCGTCAATCTTACCCCGAGCTCGTGCCGCGGAATGGGGTAAAATATGCCGAAGGAGCAGAGCATGACGAGATCTCGATCTTTCCGACTAGCCAAGTCGGTCAGAGGTTGGGGGTCGTCGTTGTCGTGATGCATCCATCCGCCAGAAGGGTGAGAATCGACGGCGCATGCAGTCTGTGCGATTGCAGTAAAGATCTACCGTGCCTGGCAGCAGTGTCGTTGGGACTCATCGGAGTATGAAGGACTCTTTGCCGAATTACACTAGTTAGACTGTCCGCAAGATTTCGGGGTCTGTGGCGAACCGAGCATGCAGCCAGAACGGAAAATGGAAAAGCGGGAGATCAGGGGCCTGCTCCCCCATCGAATCGCAGCTGCGGGAGATCCCAGCTATTCCAGCAGTCAAGATCTTTTGATGGGGGGGAGGGGGGGGGGTGGAAATGTGATATATCATTTATCTTGTCCCTAGAATTCGCATTCTTTTCCTTCTTTTGTCCCAAGTTTGATAGCTGACCCCGGCGAACAAATCAAACCTGACCGATTGCTTTGACGGCAATCTTGTGTATGACGGGAAGTTTTTTTTTTCCATCTGGCAATTAGATAGATCTGACATGCGCAAAGTTGGTTTTTTTTTTTTTTTTTTTTTTTTTTTTTTGTGATCGATTTGGGTCATGCGTAGCTTTGGCTTTTATATGATATCTTTGAGGTTATCAACGAGCCTGTGGCGTCAGAAGGTCCCAGAGAAGTGGTACAGAGGGAAGAGTAAGCCTGGGGCGCAGGGATCAAGAAGGTTCCCAAGCCTGGCGGAAGTAACCGACGAACGCCTTGACCAATTGAACGCCAGAACTGAGGACGTGAACGCATTGTCGGGACTCGACTTACGGTGTACTGACGACCGGGGATCCCCGTCAAGCTGACCCAAGAGACAAAACTGTTTGGAGAAACGCTTCGCGGCCCACGAAGCTTGACCGATGCCATTTCATTGCTTGGCGTTTGTTTGTTGACATAACTATGATGCTATGAACACATTTCATCCCATTACGATCAAGTCAGGCTGTCAGTTGGAGTCTTGATTTGGGCGCGTGAGGCTCCATTGAGTGTGATCGGGCGGCCCAAGGGTTGAAAACCCTGTACCTACAGTACGTATCTCTTCTCCAGCACTGACGCATCTTGGCAAAAAACAGGTTCTCGGCGCGGTATGTCAGTGAACTCTATGCGTGTGTGTGTGTGTGTGTGTGTGTGTGTACGTATCGAAGGATCATACGGACTCCATTACACTGTGGTCAAGCACCCACTCCGGATCCTGAGCGATCTACCCCCGAGCCCAGATTCTGCACGTTGATTGATACCCAAGGTCGGTCGGGAGAAGGCGAGGTGTGGGTAGTGTGCCGTCCCCCCCCCTCCCCACCCGCGCAGGCAAGAGCACTTCCTATCGCGAAAAGGCGCACAGTAAAAATGACGAAAAGCTTAAAGGTAGACAAGTATGAGCAAGCATGGAAACGGCTCAAAGTTGTTAAAAAGAAACAAACCGAGACTTGGTATCCAACGGGCGGGTGATAAATTAATTTTCGGTTTCATAATTGTCCAAGAATCTGACGCACAGGAGGGCCGCCCTTGCCAGTCAGTAAACCCCCACGTTGCGCTAGAATGTGGGGTGTTATTAGCTGGGTGGTCATCTGCATAATTTCAATTCCACGATGAGCAAGTATCTGCCCTCGCTCCCAGCAGAGCATCATCGATGATACCGTGATCCCTTTCCTTTCACCCGATGCCCACCACGGGTTGTAAAGTTCTGATTGTCGGCCGGCGGCCGGTGGTCCTCTCCGGTATTGATGCCCAGCGTCCACGCCTGCTGTTCTCAACCAACGCTTCCGTCGACATCATAGCACGTGTTTTGAGCCCTGGCGCCTTGGCCACTCTGGATCGGTGTCTGAAGCGGAATGGCGTGCGTCCGCATCTCAGGATTTAAATGGCGATACGCAGTCGGTTCGACGGCTTCTTCTAATGAATATTCCCTCATCGGTACGAGCCCTTTTGACTACCGAGCGTACATTGATATGCTCATGTCTTGGAACCTCGTGCGCTCCTCACATTACAGTTACATCGTCGTGGAGAGTTTCGCTTCCGAATTCTTGTACAAGGTACTAGTGTTACGAGGGCTCGTATGTAGTGACCTTGCTCACTCCTGTGGTAATCAATGAGAGCACCTGCATCTCGTGGGATCTACCGCGACCAGAGTGCTGGAATCACACTTGGCAATCCAAACGAGAGGGGAGGCAACCCGGGCTTGGTTGTTCCCATATGCTAGTATAACACACAGTAGAGTTATCCACACACCATGTCGACATTGCCCTGGCTATGTAGTGTATACACAGTAGACCAGGGTGGGTTTCAGGGATGAGCGGAAGCTCATTTGCGTCTTGTCCTTTGAGCCCACTCCAAAGTTCCCTCGGGTTTTTATTCCAACTGAAGTCAGTTGAGAGACCTCCATCAGCCCCCCGGGGTTCGAATCGTTCCTGCTCTTCGATAGCGTCGTGTACTCTATCGCCTGGCAGTGGTAATGTAAGGTAGTGTATATAGATTCAAGAGAGAAGGTAGCGCGTCAGCTGCGTACATCACTTGCTTGATACCCTCCCTAGCTTCCCTTTAGTGTACCCCGGGGAAGTGACGAGAGTCGTACCGTGGGCCTGGGCAGCCGCAGGTGAACCGAACCGATGGGTCTTTTGGCTGAAACGACCAATATATGTGACTCCACTCTCAATCGAACATGCTCGGGGACTGCCAGTCATCACAGCTTCTGGGGCCAGCGTCGGCATTGGTCCATCAGGGCGAGAAACGGCAGCCTGGGTAACTAATTATGTACAGTACGTACATTCTGTCAGTTTTTAGAGTAGTATAGAAAACCTAGTGTATGTGACGCACGCACATACCGATTAAGCAGTAGTGTTAGGGTAGGCTGGCAACAAATCTGAGCCATCACACCCGGCGACATGGTTTGTGACGCCGGATTGACTTTCCGGGGCCACCCCAATGACCCAGAACCTGAGTTGACTGGCCGCGGCTGATTCCGGGCAAGAGGATCGCGTCTTGCTAGTCTATTGACCCAGTGGGGAAAGCGACTACGACTGCGCGGCTGAGATCCGCACCCGCCTCCAGCCAGCATAATCTTGCTGCTCAGTTGTACTCCATGTAGGTACGCAGTAATAGTGGGAGAGAGGTGTGCCGAAACGAGGTCTTGTGGAGTTGCAATGTTCGAACCGGCGCAGACTATTATGCGCAGAATGCAAACCATCAGCTATCCAGCGGTCTGAACCGAAAGGGCAACAAGTGGATAGAGCCCCCCCCCCCCTTGGCGTGGTGAAATCGTAGGCGAAGCCGGTATTAACAACAAACAAAGTCGTGATGAGACGGTGAACCGGAAGCCTTCCGGGACTTTCAACCTCAGGCAGGTGATGTCAGAGAAAAAAATTGTCCGCACAGTGCTTGATCACGCCTGACCGCACTGATCCTACTCAGGAGACGTGACGGGAAAGTCACGGGACGGATGTGAAAACAAATGCGGCTGTCCCTTGCAGGAGGGTTCCTCGCTCATGGGCTTGCATGTATGCCATTGAGTGAGATTGCATCCGATCGCTGTTTGACAGAGGAAATCCGTCAATCTGCCGACGACAAGGCACCGTGCCTTCATTGGCATAGCACACATTGTTGCTGGTTAGGGTGATATTGGTGTCACTTTGTGATGACTGACCCGAAGATCTGGGTTGAGCTACCACTGAGCTTTATGTTTGCCGTTTCTTGGACGTGATTGACCGAGATCATGCTTCGTCCCGGCGTTTGGCGGATACTAGCGGCTGCTCCCCGGTGCGTCGCACAGTGAGGAGAGAAGCACACTGCCGTACCAGCATTGAGCATTAAGCACGAAGGTCGCAGCCGGGAAATTTGTCACCTATACTATTCGAGGACATGTTTGAAATGGCTACTATTCATAGATTTGCGTTTCCAGGTTGTTTGACAATGATCGACGATTTAGATGTAAACAAAAATACCTAAAACAACCAAGAGCGGTCCCGAAGACGAAGAAGGGGGCAAAAATATGAGTGCCAGAGAAGCTGAGAATTGAGGGCCAGACGTGAGTACTGCCCTGGCGCTAGGCATGGAGCAACGGGCTCCCGGCTCACCAAAGAGCTGATTGTGTTGGAAGACAGGCGACAATAGACGCGTCCCCGAATGTCCGTTACACACCTTTGTTGGCGCCACAACGCACCGACCGACCATGGTGTCGGGAGACGTCAGTGCCAGGCCTGCACAGCGAGCGCCTCATTTGGCCGCTCGGGCGAATGCGGACTAATAGCGACGACATCCGCAGTATTGCACTATTATTGGATAATTACCTAGGCTTGACAATTTTCTTTCTCTCGCCCGAAGTGGCACCCGATGCAGGGCAAATACGGCAAATAAGCTACACGGGGGGGGGAGGGGGGAGGGGCCTTCGCCTGCCCGGCTTCAGAACCTGAGCAAAATGGGCACCATCTATGAAGTTGCACTGGATGCGGTGTTTGGTGGGGGTTTAATCCAATGCGAGTGGATTTGCCGTGCTGGCAACCACAGGAATTAAGAAATTGCCCAACATGCACCCTTGCTGCTTGATGCCTTCAGGTTTGGTCCTGCTCTGTGCGAATCCCCTGGTTCTTGGGCAAGGTGCACGGCCTGCAAGACGACTGCTTGGGACCTGTCGTGACCATTCGCGGTTAGCACGACCACTAGCAGCCCTGGTCGATGCATTCCAGAGATGCCACACCTTTTCTCCCAACCACGACACGACTTCGACTTCCCATCTCGTCGACGACTGGCTAGACGACCCACGATACTTCTCGCCCAAGATCAAGGGAGAAGGAACAAAGGATGGAGGTGGCGCCAGACTTTCACCTAGCACCAGCTGCCACTTTTGGCTGTCAGAAGTTTGACTTGGGAAGCCGCAACCAAGACGAAGAAACAGGAAATGCTCGAGTTAATTTAACTCTTCAACATTGAGAGAGGGGTGCGGCTGACATAACTCTGACGCCCGCCCCGTCCGGACCTTCCATCCCTTCCGTTTTCCGTTCGTCGACGGTGGAGCACAGTCAGGCACTGGAACCACCAGCGGTGGGCTCTTTACGACTTTTTTCAGGTCGACAGAGTCCTGTCGTTCTTGCCCCTCTCCTTCTCTTTCTCCCACTCGCTCGCCGGGGGCCTCGTGGGAGTCGACCCCTTTCGTCCGAACGTCCAGGTCGGGCTCGTCGGGGTCCTCCTCCTTCGATGTCATCCCCTCTGTCTCCTTCCCTGCCCGGCCGTCTTTCTGTCTCACATTCTCCATCCAGATGGCGTTCGCCGGCCCTCGTAGAAAAGGGTCTCGTCGAGATGTAGTGGCCATGTTCTTCCTCTCCACTCGACTTCCCCTCCTCTAGTATATCAAAATGTCTCAGAGTATCTCATGGGGAGGGGAAACGGACCGGACTGGAACACAACCTGGCAGGGAAGAAAGGAGCCAGGAGGTTCGCCTCGCTTACCCAGCTACTGAGAAGCCACCATACACCCCCCCTTGTCTCCTGTCCTAACACCCGGTACCTACCACACACCCACCCTGACCCTGGTCTGTCTTTTCCTTCGTCCGCCCATGTCCCATATCCCTGCCGGCGTCCAGACAGCACGGTACCTAGACCTACGACGCATTTGGCAGTGGGGGTTGTGTATGGGGGACGGGGAGGGGGGGAAAGGTCGAGGTCACTTGTATTTTTTTTTTTTTTTTTTCGTTTTCTTTTTCTGCGGACCTCCCCTGACCAGCCCAAGCATGGTCCAGGTTGGGGAAGATTAGCGTCTCGCAAGTCTCGACATTACGCTGAGGAGAGAGAAGATCTCCGAACGCCTTGAGAGCCACTTGCGAGCCCGCACGATTGGTTCTGTCAGATCAGAGGGTACCCCAGCTCCGCTTGGATACCCGTTGTAGGGGCTTGATCACCGTACCATCGATATAATCCATCCTCTCCCCCAAGATCCATATGTTTTGCTTCTTGGACATATCTTGCTTCTCAGCTCACATCACAGAGAAGTCACCAATCTATATACTGTTATTATACACGCCCTTTATCACCACACAACCAGCCATCCTCGACCCTCACTCCAAACCTCTGCCCTTCACACCAAACTGTCGGAACGAATCGTCAAGATGGTCCTCACAGAACAACTACCACCTCCGCCAACCTGGGCTCGATCGTGGCCTCAACAACAACCCAACAGCGGAGACTACATGATGGATACTGGCATGATGCCATACGAGCCTCGCCCGATGTCGACTACTATCTCGAGACCAGGAATTTCATCGCAATACTTTCCAGGAACGCCTTTCAGTCTTGCCCCTATCACAACTTCGATTCCTGCTCCTCAGTACCAGCCAGCTGTTTCGTACGCCAGTGGCTATCACTCCTACAGCCCATCTCCCGTCCTTGGCTCGCCATTCAAGGTCAACCACCTGGATCAACACTCGAGGGCCATGTCTGGCGAGCCTACTCATATTCAAGGTCCCAGAACTCCGAGAAGTGTCCCATCATCTGCTCACGTAAACCGAAGCCCTTCAGCTAAGCCCGAGACTCACGGGTCTACGCCAACCATGGAGGCATCTGTTATCCCAGAACCTGTTAAAATTATCGTCTCAAACGTTCCTGTTTCTGGGGTTGCGGCACACGAATTCCACACCCCTTTGGATAACCTCATGAAAACAGTCCAGGCCAGCGAACCGAACGCTATTGAGAGTCAACCGAGCCCCAGGAGCAACTTTAACAATGCCGAGTCAACTCAGGAAGTGGTAAGCTTATAATCCGAGGACCCCCCCCCCCCCAACAAAGCCAAACAGATCTGATACGTTTAGTTTGAACAGATATCGTCACCACCCCGGCAGGAGTATGAGACCAAGACAGGAAAGGTACCTATGGCGAGCATCAGCAAGCCATATCATTGCGGCATGGCAGGATGCGACAAGAGATTTGCGCAGAAAACCCACCTCGATATCCATCAGCGAGCGCACACTGGCGAATCTCCCTATGTGAGTACCACTGATTTTTAGTCACACCTCCAACCACATCCCATCTGACAATATCCGATAGGTTTGCACTGCTTGTGGAAAGGGCTTCACTCAGCCTGGAAACCTCAAGGCACACTGGCGTCGCCACACTGGAGAAAAACCGTTCAAATGCACCCTATGTGACAAGCGTTTCCCTCAGCGCGGCAATTTGCAAGCACACATGAAGAGCCACGACAAAACACGACCGTTCATTTGCATGCTCGACAACTGCAACAAGAAGTTTTCGGTCCGCGGTAACCTCAAGGTACGCCTACCGTATATGAGTCTTCTGATGTGGCATATACTAATGATCACCACAGTCACACCAAAATAAGTTTCATGAGGAGACTATCAAGCGGCTCACAGCAAGATTCGCTACTATTTCTGACTGGGACTCGGCTTCCCATGAAGACAGGGAGCTGTTCCAGTATCTGGCCACGCTGTACAAGAACAGCAACAAGGGCATAAAAGGTCGCGGCAAGCGACAAAATGTTGCTCTCCTTGCGCCTCCTCAAATGCAGCAGCCGAGCCCACCTCTCAGTCCGGAATCTCCTGTGCATGGACTCCCAAGCATGATGAGGGCTCAGCCAACACATCACCTGCACCCATTTCACGGCATCAACCAGCCGCCGGCTTACAACATGGGTAGGCCAGGCATGATGGCCTCATCGGTTCGGAGAGTACACCATGGCGGATACCCCATGTACGACACGGATGATGGCAGCGTGTCTGGCAGCAATCCTGTCACGCCAGCGCCACACATGTACAGTGACGACCCCAGAGATCTTGCTTTCGGGGATCGTATGTACTGAGTGTTCAATCAATTCTTGAGAAATGATATGCAGAGCACATGGTAAGGTATATTTTACACAAATTTTTTTTTGTATTGCTTCGGCATACCGTTTGGATACATTGCGTTCAATTTGTTTTTTCAGCATATATTCTTATATCACTTTGTATTTTCATGACGACAATCTTTTCTTTTTTCCTTCATTAATGATGGGGCCAATCGAGCCGCCGAGGATGGGACTTTCTTTTTGGTTTCATATGCAATTCTGCAAAAAGCACAATGGTCAGTGGCAATGGGAAAGGTGTTTTGATATTTTGAACTCTTTTTTTTTTCTTGTTTTCTTTTTTGGTGGGCACGGCAGTTTTTGTTTTGGGCAGTTTTGTTTGGGAGTACACTGTGTACGTTTCTGGCTTCTGTGTTGTTTTTTCAACCTTGTCATAAAGCCTAGATGAACAAAACGGAGAAAGGGGGTGGCAAAGAGGAGTGGATGTATGTACCAACAGCAGGGGAAGAAGAGGAAAACAGTGATGAGTTTGTTTATCTGTACGCAAGGGGAAGAGTTATCGTCAGGATGGTAGGGATTCTAGTCCCTCCACTGAAACGCATCTCGAGGGAGTTTTGGGCGTATTGCATTTTGGGGAAGGAAGATCTTGTCCTGATTAGCTGTCGGAGGGGAGACGGTGAGAGTGCCCCGGGGAATCGGAAAGGTGAAGAGACCGTGATAATTAGTTACAACTCACTAAAGTAAACTATCACTACCAAAACTCGCAACTTGGCAAAATTGAACGCGATTCCTCATCCACAGACAGATGCACACACACTGTGACTGATCGATAACTTGATATGACCTGGACGGCGTAATTTCCCATGACCTACCCAATCATGTGTTACCGGCCTTTATGCCGAATCTTTCTTTTGCCATCTGGTGCCCCATAATACACCCATGTTCATCCTCATCCTCGGGTCCGCTTGGGCTGCCCGTCCGGAAGCCTCATCCGCATTTGGGATTTACAGTATGTAAGTTGTGTAACCCCACAAAAATGTCAGTTGATGAAATCCCACGATAGCATCGTCATTCCCGAGGAGAAAGAAGGTTCCCCGAAATGATTTTCCTTTGACATCATCTATTTTTCTGTTTCTTTTTCTTGTTTCCCCCTTCCTTTCTTCGATCCCCGGAAATACAATGACTAAAATGGTTTTCTTTTCCCAGAGGCTTGGTTTTTCATTAACAAATAACAAAAAGCAGCCAGCCCTAACCAGACAGACGGGATTTGGTGCTAAACCCAATTTTTTTTTTTGGGGGGGGGGGGGCCGCCCGAGAGGGGACTGTTTGGCAACTAAATTAAATATGAAAAAGCCCGAGATTTTACTCTTCTTTCCTCCAAATTTTTTTATTCATGTTTAATTTTTATTTTCTTTATTCCCTTTTGTTTTTATTCCAAAGGTTTTTTTTGGTTTTTTTTGGGTGGGGGGGGGGGGAGTTTTGTGGTTTTCCTTTGAAAATTTTTTTTTTTTTTAAAAAATTCGACGAACCCCTCCCACCCCCCCTCTCCCAAAGGAAAAAAAAAAAACAATAACAACAATGATCTAATCTTTCCTCTTTTCTTCTTTTTAAAACCAATTCCCAGGGAGCTGGGAACGAACCTAAAATGGCGGGCGGCACTTTTTTTTTTTTTTTTTTTTTTTTTTGGTTTGGCTTGCTCACACGAACACGCACGACGCCAACGATACGGGGATGAACTTCCGTGTCCCAGGACCCCGACAATCACCCCGGGCTTCAGCATGGCAATGAAGGAATGAGCAGCGGAGGGGATGCTCATCCCCCGGACTCGGGCCCGGGGAGAGGGGGGGGTGTGTGGTTTGTGGTGTGTGGTGTGTGGTGTTTGGGAGCGGGGGGTCAATGGTAAGTGGGCTGGCTGGTGGATTGGTTTTTTTGGGGATGAGATATGGCCGTAAATTGCCTAGCTCAGTCCAGCCCAATCTCGTCTGTGCGAGAACAACACCCACCATCACTTTCCAAGTTTTTTTTTTTCCCTTTTGGGTTCACCGCCTTGCTTTTTTTTTTGTGCCTTCCTTCTTGGTCCCGGACGACTCCATGGGGCTTACATGGCTTGCTCGAGCTTGCTCGAGCTTGCTGCAATGGGGCTGGATGATGTTCAAGTTTTCCCTGTTTCGAGGGGACCGGAGCGGAGTGCCTGCAGGGCTAGATCAGTCTTGTGAAGGGATGTTGTTATTGTATGTACTCTATTCTGGATTTTCGACAAAGGTTTGATGAGGTAACGTGACCGCTATAATGCATTTTCAAACACTGTTTATTGAATTGCTGCCATGGGCCCCCTTTTTTTTTTTTTTTGGTCTGTGTGTAACACTCAAAGTGACTGTGACTGACGTCAAATTTGTTTGTTTGATGCGCAGAAAGAGAGAGGGCACGTGAGATGTTTTCGCATCTGGAATATCTGCCCGAACCCTGGTCTAGATCACGCACATACACACACTCTCTCTGTCTGTCTCATCGGATAGGCAAGCCACACAAGAAGCTAGACAAGGCAAAGTAAGACACATGCGCGCACCAAATACCTACATACGCCGTACAGGGGACCGGGCAGTTTTGCTCCCTTTTCATGTGACGGGGGAATTGTGAATTCGGGCGTAAACAAGGATTCAGGGGTTGGGATGCCATGATAAACAATAGTGCGGAAACAAAAAAGGGAAACAACGTCTGTCGATCACGATACGGTTTGATAGCGCCCCAAAAAAAACCGTTAGAATATTTGACAAGGGGGAAGAAAAAGTCGGGCCAGACACAGACAAACAGGCAGGGGGAGAGGGACATGTGTTGGAAAATGATTTTCACTCCGGATCAACCTCCGTGAAGGGTTGACACAAAGAGAATGGCATCTCCGCTTTGAATTTCGTATTCTTCTTCTCCCTCCAGCTCCCAGTCGGCGTCGTTGATGAGGACCAGGATCCCCGGACGGCTTCGGTGGTTTGATTTGTGTTAGTTTGGGAGCAGAGCGTGGGACGAAATTCACTCACAGATGATCGTCTAGAACAAAGAGGTCCGTTCGGTCGTCGGTGATGAGGTTATCGACGAGGTGGCGGATGAGGTGGCCGATGTTGAATGGGGAGTTGGTAACTGGGTCGATTGAGGGAACAGCGACGGCATGTTTGGCTTTGTTGGAAAAGAGCATTTCCAAACCGCCCCTGGGATAAGATATATGTCGGTGAGTGAAACGAATATATATATATATATATACGTATGTGTGAAACGAAATGTTTCGGCTTTTGTGACTTACGAAAACTCGACGGTTATTGGAATTGTTTCGCAGGATGTTGGTTCAGAGGAGCCCATGTTGGCCAATGCTGGAGAATCCGTAGTAACGACCAGTGCTATATATATATAAGACTTTGTGCAGAATGCTTGGACTGTTGCTTGGTTCCAATATGTCTCAGATTGTGAAATGCAGGGTGTTTGAAATCTGGGGTTGAAAAAGAAACGAGTTTCCCGAACTTTGGGATAAGTGGGGCCACCAGACAAAAGTTTAACGTCCAGGTCGCACGAAACGCATCAAATCTGACAGGCGCGAGTAAAGTTTTGGAAATGCAATGACACCGGCCTGACGAGCTGATGGTATCAGTGCATCACATTCCAGACATCTGCTGATTCTCACCACCCTCCTTTCTGCTGTCAAAAAATGGTCAGATAGTCTCCACAATTCGGAGTCACAGATCCTCAAACAAGCGCCATTGGACCCCCACTATCAAATCCCAACTCTCCGGCAAGCTGCCCCGGAATTTTGGGTTACGCAAGCAGATGAAGATGTTTGAAACGACAGTAAACAGCCAGTATTTGTCGGCAGGAGCAAACAGGTGGCCGGGCGGCTCGGATTGGAGCCAGGATGGGATTGTGGCCTTTGGAGCGGACACCAATGTGTGTCTATGGACTCCATCCGTAAGTGCCTCATCGGATATCGGTGCGAATGTCTTGTAACAATGAAAATTAAAACAAAAGCAGGAATCCAAGGGTGTGTCCGCAATACTCAGCCAGCACACGGGCGCAGTCAGGGCCGTCAAATTTCTTCCCAGGTGGGACGACGAGAAGGAGGCCATCTTACTTAGTGGTGGAGACGACAAAGTTCTCAAAGCATGGACGGTGAGCGTCGAGGATGGCACTGCTTCCCTTCGCGATTCGCTCGAAGGACACACGGAACCCATAAACTGCCTCGCAGTACTCAAAGCACACCGTGGCGGGAGCCTCAGACGACGCATCTTTGTCACCGGCGGAGCAGATTGCACTTTCAAGGTTTGGGCTTATGATGCACAAGACGGCTTCGCCCTCCTCCAAACTATAAAGACTTCAGGCAACCCGCGATGGATACCACTCGAGGTCGGGCTTAGCCCATTGGATGACGAAGGAAATCGCCTCATTATGGCCGTCTGTGGAACCACCAACAAGGTCCAAATATTTACCGCAAGCGTAGAAGATGCCGATAAGGGGCTGCAATTCACGTTGCAGGCCACCCTGCCTGGCCACGAGAGCTGGGTTCGTTCACTTGACTTTGTTCGCGAGAAGAACGAGCCCGGCAGTGACATCCTCCTAGCCTCGGCCAGCCAGGACAAATACATCCGTATCTGGCGCATCCATCAAGGCTCGGCCCTCTCAGCCCTGAACAACGCGACAGGTCTAGATCTCACCATGGCCAGCATGACACTGGGAAACAAGATGCACAAAATCACCGCCGGAAGCACCAACTATTGCATCATGTTTGAAGCCCTCCTCCTGGGCCACGAAGACTGGATTTACACCGCAAAATGGTCCCTCACAGCCGAGACCAACAAGCTCCAACTTCTCTCCGCCTCAGCCGACAACTCACTCTCGGTCTGGGAATCCGACCCGGAGTCCGGAATCTGGATCACCGTAGCCCGCTTGGGAGAAGTCAGCCGCGAGAAGGGAGCCACAACGGCCACAGGCAGCATCGGCGGTTTTTGGACCGGGCACTGGTCCCCCCAAGGCACATCCATCCTCACCTTCGGTCGCACCGGGGGCTGGAGGCGGTGGGATTATAACCGCTCGGATGACGCATGGAAGCAGCACCACGCTATATCAGGCCATACTCGCGCCGTAACGGGTATCTCCTGGTCCCACGACGGCAGCTACCTCCTGTCAACCAGCTCGGACCAAACCACCCGTCTTCACGCGCAATGGACCGGCGCCAGCTCTTCATCTTCCTCGCCGTCCTCCTCCGCGGATTCGCAAACCTGGCATGAAATGTCCCGTCCCCAAATCCACGGCTACGACCTCAACTGTATTTCCACGTTGGGGCCCACGACCTCCTTCGTCTCGGGCGCAGACGAGAAACTCATGCGCGTTTTTACTCAACCCAAAGCAGTCGCCCATATGCTTTCCAGACTGACCGACACCTCCATCACTGAATCCGAGATCTCTTCGGCCCCGGACGCAGCCAACATGCCTGTCCTCGGCCTCTCGAACAAAGCAATCGACGTCTTGGTCGACGACGACGCCGACCTTTCCACCCTCGAGGCCTCAGCCGCAAACTCCAACGCGGACAGGGAAGCCCTCGACCCAGCCAGCATGGTTCGTAAGTCCGCCTTGGACATCTCGCACCCGCCCTTCGAGGAAAGCCTGAGCCGGCACACGCTGTGGCCCGAAGTTGAGAAGCTGTACGGACACGGTTACGAGATCTCGTGTTTGGCTGCCAGCCACGATGGCAAGATCATTGCTTCTGCCTGCAAAGCAAGCAGTCTGAACCATGCGGTTATCAGGCTGTTCGAGACGGATAAGTGGACGGAGATTAGACCTCCCTTGCAGGCGCATTCCTTGACTGTTGCGCGGGTGAGATTCTCGCCCGATGATAGGTTCTTGGTCAGTGTTGGGCGTGACAGGCAGTGGGCCGTTTTTGAAAAGGACGGTGAGGCGCAGGGCGGGATGGGATACAAGCTCGTGCAGGCAAATCCAAAGGGGCACACGAGAATGATTTTGGACGCGGCGTGGGCACCCTTGCTGGAGGGCAAGGAGAGGGTGTTTGCTACTGCTGGCAGAGATAAGCAGGTCAAGATTTGGATGAGCAAGGATGGGGAGGGACAGCAGTTTGAGCTGGCGAAAGCTATTGCCGAAGAGCAGCCCGTTACTGCTTTGGATTTCTTGCCCGAGGTTACAAAAGATGGGAACCTGGTTCTCGCCGTGGGCACCGAGGCTGGAAAGTTGTTCGTATTGACGCTCAAGATTGCAAACGGTGAGGTTGAGATTGTTGAGACTTTGGTGTTTAAAAAGGAGCTGTGGCTGCCCAAAGCGGTTCTGCAACTCGCCTGGAGACCGAAGAGGGGGGACCGAGAGGAGAGGGAGTTGGCTATTGCCGGCGAGGATGCGTCCCTGAGGATATATTCGCTCAAATCACAGTGAAACTGTGGACTCGGGATATACAAAATACAAACAGGGTTTGATGATTAATGATTTGGCTGGAAAATAAAATCAAGAATACGATTCAAACTTTCCATTGTTTTGGTTTCATTATCATATGTGTATTAGGTGCTCATGTCAAGAGCTATTATATGCGTCTCTCTATATGTGTGGGTTTTTGGTGAATCCCAAAGCAATGCCTCTCCAAAACGCCTGATGGCCCCGGCCTCCTTCTTCAACGCACGTTATATATACCTCCAGATCCCCCTTCCACCTCCTTAGTCATGTACTTGTACCAATTCCAAAAAAAAAGATTCGTTCATTACTTCTTCCTCATCTCGTCATCTCCCTGACCGGCTCTCCAATAATCCGTCTTTTTATGCTCCTGCCTCACTCAGCCAACCAATCTCTATCAATCATGTCGATGTATTTCGTCGGGTTATAGCTCCCTAACAACTGTAGCAGTAGCCTCAGCAGCTTTTCCTGCCACCGCAGCAGCAGTCGCCGAACTGCCCGTCAAAGCAGCCCTCACCGCCCCTTCCGCCGAAACATCGCCGTGCATGTAGAACCACGCCCGACCAACGATAAATGACACGTGCTGAGGGAAGTAGAGGACCATCGCGATGACTGTTAGGGAACTGATAAGGAACAGGATCGAGTCTGCAATAAGAACAGTCATCAGCAACCGGAAAATCGATCGAGATGAGGGGCTCAGAAGAGCAGGCGGAAGATGATAATAATAATGATAATAAGAGTAGGAGTAGTAACGAATGATAATGCTGATAATGATAACAAATGAGGGGAGCCGGGAGAGAGAAACGTACAGAAAACCACCTTCTCGGTCGGCGTAAACATATACAACGCCAAGGTAACCTCAAACTGGTAAATCTTGAGCTGGATCCATTTGGAGAACTTCTCGAGCGGCGATGTTGACGAAGATGATTCTTTCGAGGGTGCCATCTTGGCTGCTGTTTCTTTCCCTTCTTGTCTCTGGACGACGGGATGTTCTTATTTCAGGGGGGGTTTCGCCGCTCGTGATGCGCGCGATCGTTTTGTTTGGGCTTCTGTTCCTGTGGAGGAATTGGCAGAGTTGTTGGTAAGATATTTGTTTGTGCGATTAGAAAAGAGAAGCCAAAAAAAAAAAAGAAAATTAAATCGGTATTATCGTATATTGATTGTGAACCTCGTAAAGTAATGTGGGTGTAGTCGTTTGTTGTGCAACATCGAGAACTAACTCTTCACTTCAATTTAATTTCCAACACGCGACACCGCTGCTCTGGTCCAGAGCGCGCAGAACGGAACCGCCGGTCCTCCTCCTGATTGGTTCGTAGCCCCTCCTCCCGAGCGGGCTGTTAGAGAATGCCCCACCAGTTCTTATCTTATCTCTTAATCAATTCACTAACACTTACCACCCTGACCCTGACGGCATCAACGGTTGAAGCAAACTCGATGGGCATCACCACTACCGCCGCCGCGGCCGCCATTCCTTTGTCCAGACGTTTATCCTTTTGCGGGTAGTTAATGGCAATGATTCTCCCCCTTCGGCCGCCGTTTTCTTCTCTTCTCCGTCTCCGACCCTTTCCGCTCGTAACGACGTCTCTGCAATTAGCCCGTCCCCTCTCAAAGACCCAGCTTCCCGCCCGCCCTAAACCCCCTCCCGACTCCGAGATCGAGGAATCCTTCCTAAAAGGCTCTGGACCCGGTGGCCAAAAGATTGTATGCTTTTCTTTCCCACTCCCACTATCAGCCCACTCCGTGTCCTGTATTCTTATGCTAATCCAATCTCTCCGCTGTCAAGAACAAAACAAACTCGGCGGTCCAACTCAAACATATCCCAACCGGAATAGTAGTGAAATCACAAGCTACCCGCTCTCGTTCCCAAAACCGCAAAATCGCCCGAGACCTTCTGGCGCTCAAGCTCGACGAGCTCCAGAACGGGGACCAGAGCCGAACAGCTATTGTTGGTGATCACAAAAAGAAGAAAGCGGCGAGCAAAGCAAAGAAGAGTGCCAGGAAATACAAGAAATTGGCCGAGGAGAAAGCCGCTGCTTCCGCTGCCGCTGCTGGTGGGCTCACATCCGGGGAGGAAGGGACGCAACCGCAGGTGCTGGAAGTGCGACAGGATATCGAGGAGGACGATTGGGACCCAGAGGAACAGGAGGAAGACGAGGAGAACCATATACCAGGGGATGCAAAGATCCCACAGAGAGATAACTTTAGAGATGGTGACGTATAAAAGAGCCATGGAAACGCAGCCCAACGAGTATTCCAGTAACTTCAAAGTCAAGTTGTATTCTCCAGTCCAGCCTCTAAACACTTTTTCTAGGCGGTTATTACCGGCTACGAAGAAAAAATAAAAGTAATCATCCACGATGGCTTAATAAAAGGGACATAAAACTAAAAGTGTTGATAAACCTCGGCCTATTTGTCCGCAATCCCACGCACTTGAACCCGCCCGGCCAGGAAACAAAGGCCATAAAGTCTTCCAAACGGAAAATAGACGCCCACCCATCCGTGACCAGAGTCAAAACTTTTTGTAAAAATGACACTCGCCCAGGAAATACAAGCCCAGCGCCCTTGTGCCTCACGCCGCGACTGGTATAGCCGAGGTCACAACTGCCTCGTGACGATCCGGGAAGTTGCCAACGACAACAACTAGGGCCCCCAGTCAGCCGCCACCCAGCATTACTTATTAAACTCTTTGGAAAGCAGCCAAAAACACACCTTAGAAGCACTTGCGGTGAACGATCGAAGGACCGCTCTCGTCGTACTCCTGCTTCGAGATCCACATCTGCTGGAAGGTCGAGAGAGAGGCGAGAATGGAACCACCGATCCAGACGGAGTACTTGCGCTCGGGAGGAGCAATGATCTTGACCTTCATGGAAGAAGGAGCAAGAGCAGTGATCTCCTTCTGCATACGGTCGGAAAGACCGGGATACATGGTGGTACCACCAGACTAGAATATTTTTGTCAGCAGCAATTCCTCTGCTAATTCCATTCGGCGGTTCATCCAAAACTTACCATGACAATGTTGCCGTAGAGATCCTTTCTGACATCGACATCGCACTTCATGATCGAGTTGAAAGTGGTGACGTGGATGCCACCGCTTTCGAGACCGAGGACCGAAGGCTGGAAGAGAGCCTCAGGAGCACGGAAGCGCTCGTTGCCGATGGTGATGACCTGACCGTCGGGAAGCTCGTAGGACTTCTCCAAGCTGGAGCTCTGAGCAGCGGTCTGAATCTCCTGCTCGAAGTCGAGGGCGACGTAGCAGAGCTTCTCCTTGATGTCACGGACGATTTCACGCTCGGCGGTGGTGGAGAAGGTGTAGCCACGCTCGGCGAGAATCTTCATGAGGTAGTCCGTAAGGTCACGGCCAGCCATGTCGACACGGGCAATGGCGTGGGGGAGAGAGAAACCCTCGTAGATGGGGACAACGTGGGTGACACCATCACCGGAGTCGAGGACGATACCGGTGGTACGACCGGAAGCGTACAAGGAAAGGACGGCCTGGATAGAGACGTAGAAGGCGGGAGCGTTGAAGGTCTCGAAGACAATCTGTGTCATCTTCTCACGGTTGCTCTTGGGGTTGATAGGAGCCTCGGTAAGGAGGACGGGGTGCTCCTCGGGTGCAACACGGAGCTCGTTGTAGAAGGTGTGATGCCAGATCTTCTCCATGTCGTCCCAGTTGGTGACGACACCGTGCTCGATGGGGTAACGGAGCGTGAGGATACCACGCTTGGACTGGGCCTCGTCACCGACGTAAGAGTCCTTTTGGCCCATACCAATCATGATACTATGCAATCGGTCAGTTTTCGGGATAATTCCCTTTCGGAATAGGGGGCCGGGGATCCAAAACCATACCCATGATGACGGGGACGACCGACAATGGAAGCTGTGTGGACAGCAGTTAGCTTTTTGGTTTGTTTTGTAGCTTCCCAAGATGCGGCTCAAGATTCAATCTGGCGGCTGGGCTGATGGTGGGGCAGAGTCAGGTCGAAGGCGCGACTTACGGAAAACAGCACGAGGAGCATCATCACCGGCGAAACCGGCCTTGCACATGCCGGAGCTATTTGCGTGTCAGTTCCATCCATCTATTATTCAAGTTTTCAAGACGATTGCGGCGGGGAGAGGGTCGGGCAGCTTGGGTGCTGATGGGAGGTGCGGTGTGGTGTGGTGGTTGTGCTCCGCCCACCGAAAACCAAGTCGGTGAGACGATGCGAGGGGGGCAGGGAGGTCGGTCTGGCTTACCCATTGTCGATAACGAGGGCAGCAACTTCTTCTGTACGGCGGGAAGCTCAATCAGCAGCTGCTCGAAGCAATCTTCGCAAGCATCAAGCTCATCACGGCCAGGTGCGTCGTCGCAGGCGACCAGGAGTGGATGAACCAGCTTGGGCAACCAGGGAAACCGGGAATCCAGACGTACCCTCCATTGTGATAGATTAGAGTGTGATGTTTTTGAAATAGAGTCGAAACTAGGTGGAAATGTAAATGGAAAGTTATTCAACAAGCTCGTGCGATTCCCGGATCGTCAGAGCAAGTGGTTGATGGTATCGGGTAGAGTTTTGAAAAGATGGTAGATTTGTGTCGCGGCCGCGAGGTTGGAAAAGGGAGGTGAATTTAAGGTCAGTGCTTGGGTTGGCTTCCACCACTGGATTTGGGAGAGCGGGGGTTTGATGTGTGCGAGTGGAGCGGCAGCGGTACGAAGGAAGGAGAGTCTTGGGTGCTTGCGACGATGTCACCGGAGTTGACTGCTGGCAACGGGGGGTGGGTGCTTGTGTGGGCTCTCTCTGTAGTACGCCAGCCGGTGCGGGCGCTGCCTTTTGCTGGCCTAGGCGGGCTGTGGATTCGTGGTGGGCAGGCGAGACCGCCTAATTTGACAGAAACAAGGGATCTTCTTGCCGCTCTAGCGCTTCTCTGGGAGATCTAGAGAGCTTCCAATTCGTCGAGCTGCCAGTGGCTGGGGATGGGATGGGGAAGGCATTCACGATCAGTATTATTACCATCCGATCCGAGCAGGCAACGAGAAGTTTCATTTTCCGCGTTCATTTTCGCTTTGGATTTATTTTCGACATCACCCTGCCCCGTACCAGGCGCCCTCAACCATGATGATCAGCTAGCGCCTCGGTGCGTCCAGATGGCAATGATGCCTTCACTCTGCAGCAAGCCCACCGTACGTGGCACGACATAATATACGGTGCGGCGACATTGGACACAGCTCAGCTTGGCACCAAATTGCCACAACGCGGGGATACGGCAAAGTATTGACACTGTGTGTGCTTTTTTTTTTTTTTTTGTTTCCCTCCGATGGAAGCTGACGTAGGCCCAACAAATGATCTTTTGTCCGAGTCCAAGCAGGCATCAGATATGGATTGCAAAGGTATACGTATGCAACCGTGGGATCCTCTTACAGTCTGATTCGAAACAGTGTTCGTGACGGGCATCACGGTCTTTGTACATCCGAATATAGCAGCAGCCGTCATGCTCACACACCAAGACCCGCAGTAACCCCCGGCGAACGTCCATACGTTGCGGCTCATCGGTGGTTTGCTGGAAGGCTGCCCAGTTCAACAGGCAGACAGTTGGCGGAATCGGTCTGTTGGAACGGAGGACGAGCACCCTTTGGCGGAACTCCACCCTCAGAAGGCATCTCGGCCGGTCCGGGGGTGCTATTCTAGGCTCACCGTTAATAGGTGGGATGAACAAAGCGGATGTGTCGCGGACTGTCAACACGGCCCGACACTGATGCTGAATTTGAGTGCTCCTATTTCGAAGAGAAAAGAGAACTTCTATTTTCGTCTCGACTTTTATTCTCCCCCTTTTTTGGAGTACGGAATGGGTTAATTGCGTAATCACGCACATATTGACACTTGACAAGGCCTCCCAGAGATGCAATTGCCCGCATGGCAGGGGCACCTTTTGGTGTGGTTTCTGCGAGATGATAAAGGCGGTCTCTCCCCTGTCTTCTGGGCCGGGATGCTGGTGCTGTTGAGGCTCGTCCTCAAAATTTCCCCTGACTTTCAATTCTGCTAAGAGCGGCGATGAGGGGCAGTGTGGGGCAGCTCTCCCACTTTTTTCGGTTTGTGGAGGGGCAATGCACAGACCAGGGAGGTTGAAGAATCAATGTATGCAACTATCTTCATGTTGGCAGCATGGGCCTTTTAGATTTCCTCTTTTTTTTATTGAAACCGTAGGCAACATGAGCTCCAGGCTTCTCATCTCCAGTTCCCGGTGTGAATTGATTAGAAGCCTCTCGATAAATCTGCTCAGGACAGTCTCATCAGTTACATCTTTCAACTCATCGCCGCTAGTCCGTTTTAGGATGGAAGCTTCCTGAACGTTCGCGAACACCAACCAAATCTTGGGAATCAACGGCAGTGTAACCCTATCAGCCTTGGGCCAAAAAAAGTAAATATCAGCTTTTTCCAAAGCCTCGCCATCGAGACAAAGTAGGAATCTCTTGTTGAGAGTCCATTCTATATCTTTTTTTTTTTTTTTTTAGGACATTCAAACTATTCGGCAATTTTCAAACGACATTTGCCCTCAACCACGCACTTCGAGAAACAAAATCCCTGTTATCATCAACATAAAAAAAAAAAAAAAAAAAAAAAAAAAAGCCATCACGATGGACAAGAACCTCACCAACCTCCTTAAATGGAGTATTGAGCACACCGTTCCCTCAGATCAACCGCATGGCGCAACCCTCCGTGATCCTGATGCCCCCGAACCAACAGCAGCCGACGCCCCCCCTCCGGCCCTCGGCGCCGCCGCCGGCGGGCCTGGCTCCTCGCTCAACTCGGAAGTCCTAGCAGCAATAATGGGCGGCCCCTCCGACGCGGACCTCATGAAAGCAGCAATGGAGGTTCTGCATGACCCGGAGACGAGTTACGAGAACAAGGTCATCGCCTTTGACAACTTTGAGCAGCTGATTGAGTCGCTGGACAACGCCAACAACCTCGCCAACCTTTCGCTCTGGACCCCGCTACTCAAGCTCCTCAATGACCCGGAATCAGAGATCAGACTCTATGCTGCTTGGTGCGTAGGCACGGCGGTGCAGAACAATATCAAGTCGCAGGAGAGGTTGCTGGCCATGGGCGGCATCCCGATGCTGGTGGAGAGGGCGATAAAGGAAGGAGAAGGGGAGAAGGTCAGGCGCAAAGCTATCTACGCGCTCAGCTCGGCCGTGAGGAACTATCAGCCTTCCTTGGATGAAACTCTCAAGGAGCTAGGCAAACAGGGCGCTAGGGACCACGGAAAGGGCGACAAGGTCGATGCGACTGACATGGAGGCCATTGATGAGATTATGGACTTTCTGAGGGCCAAAGTCGCTGCTGCTTTCCCCAAGGCTTAGAAACAACGAGCAAACGAGAAAGGATTGTGAGAGTTGCACAAAAAAAAAAAAAAAAAGTGTTATCTGCATGGGACTGGCGTTTATATGGAACAGGACGGGGTATACTGGTTTTATGACAAGGCAATGAGGTAGATATGCATTCTTGGGTGGAACTATTAAAATTCGGAGGGAGGCTCTGCTCTGCATGATCCAAATACAATAGACGTTGTGAACGGTTTCTTGAATTCTTTTTGCGCCCGCTCTCCAGATATGATGCCTATTAGCTACGCACTCTCTTCAACCCTCTCTTCCTCTTCATCTATGTGTTCTTACACTGATCTGCACACGACAGGTAGATGGTATTGTACAAATCTTTAACTAACCCAGACCTATTTTTTTATTTATGCCTGCTTTTAATTTAATTTATTTTATTTTTTGGGTGTTCTAATTCCGAATCTCACCATAAAAGGGGACCCCCATAGTCTGCAACAACAAACGCGCTTGTCTATCCGAAGTAGCCGTCGTCTTGACGAAGATACGGCAACCAGGAATCATCTGTATCACACTGTTTAGCAATCCGAACCTTTCTTTCCCATGCAAATGATCGGCGGTTTTATGACTCTTACCTTTGGCGCGTACATCTGATAATTCGCCTCGACCTCGGGGAAGAACTTCATCTCCTCGGGCCCCAACCCGAACGACAGATTTCCCGAACTATCGCCCGTCGAAGCTTGGATCCCCCTCCAGTCCTTGATCCTGGGAAAGACGAAATTGATGCACCGATCCAGGAACTCGTACGCCGCGTTTCCGTGTATCGTGGTTTTGACGCCGGCCGGCTGTCCGGATCGGATATGCCACTGCGCCACGTCCGACCTGGTCTTGGTGATCGAGGGCAGCGTCCCCGTCAGAGCCAAGATGACGTTCCTGCAAACCAATAAATGGTCCGGCTCTTTGAGGGCAGCAGGGACGTAGCTGGCTATCGTTACTTCCTTGATCTCTGGGATGTTGACGAAATTGATGTCCCTCTCCTTGAGGGGCAGGACGGGAGCGCCACGGGGCGCGCGCAGAGGCCTGTTTTTATGATAGGGAGACGAACCGTCCCACTCACGAAGACGCTGTGAGGGCTGGGTATCTGGGGTTCCGGGCGGGACGTGGTGGTAGGCCAGGGTCATGATGTCCGAGGCGTTGGTGGAAAGGTAGGTTTGCCGTAGTCTGGGCAGGTTGAATGGGCCGGGGACGAAGTCTCTTGCCGTCGGGTCGGAGGAAGGGGGGGACTGGACGGGGTGCAGCGGACCGCGGTAGTACTTTGGGGGATGGTAGGAGTATCTATGGAAATGGTTTTAAGTTAGATGGAGGGGTAATTCGTGGCCGTTGAGCTGTAGACGCACCTTCCGCTGGGAAGGTGGAATTTCCTGTCCACCTGGCGCTTCCATGGTCTGAATTCCTTCTTCTCCTCGGCGTTCAATGGCGGGCGATCGAGGGTCGAGGTCTCAAGGTCGGCGAGGTCCTTGACGGCGGGTGCTGCTGCTGCTGCTGCTTGCGACGAGGCGCATCTTCTCGAGCTGACCGAGTATGTCTGGTGGCATAACTGGGAGAGAGGGAGACCGTGAGTTGGCCGTGAAAGCCCACGGAGACTCGCCATGGCTGGATTGGCCCGAGGGAACAGGAGCCCGAAAAATAAACGGTTTCGATAGAGGCCGAGCTTTGACCCGAAGCTGTTTGAGACGGCTCTCAAGGTTGCGTAGAAAATTTCTGGGCCGCGTTAGCACAGACCAGTTTTGGGGGGTGGGTTAGGGTTCATTATGTGAAATGAAACATTCCCTTCCTTTCTGGGGTTTCAACCATTTCACCTAGTTATACCGCGACCATATCATGAGTGGACTTTACAAACAGGATCTTGAGTATTCCATTTGCTATAATGCATCTATGGGCAACTTGAGCACCAAGCGCGAATGCGACATTACCACACAGCAATTACCAGTTGCAATGAAAAAGGAGCCATTTGTGATTTTATTCATCCCCTTCCCCGACTATAACGCCAATAAGGCCACAACCCAGTAATTCATGTCCCAAGAAACATCCCCGAATCGACTCAAGGCTCATCGTCATCAGCATTGTTGCGTCTGTGTTTGCCCCTGCTCTTCTGTGCACCTTTGTAGTGCTTTTTTCCAGACGCAAGTTGCACATCCTTGGGATCAATGCCCTTTTCGAGAGCAATCATTGCCCTCAATTTTCTTCCACTGAGGTGCTTTCCGTCAGTAGCTAGCTTTCCCTGCTCCGTGTACTTGTAGTTGAATGGCCTCGACATATGAGCAGCGCTGCCCTGACCCGACTTGAAAAAAGCCTTGTCAAGATTGCTGGACTTTTGTCCTTGGGGAAGTGCGATGAACTCGGTCAAGACCGAAGCATCATCATCATCCACGTTCAACTCGTCCAGCGCCGCCGCAAGAGCAGGTCTTCGCTTCTCGGGAAGATGACCCTCATCGTAGAGCTCACGGTTGAACTCCTCTCCGCTAACAGAATCCGGCGGCGGGGTACAATAGAGTAGCTTGCCGTTGACATAGTCTTTGAGAACATATCTGGCAGCCCTTGACTGATCGGGCTGACCGAGACCCTGGGTCATGAAACCTCTATGTCTGGCATACGCCCTGAGGAGCTCCTCGCCCGTTGGTTTTCCGGTACCGCCTTCCTCAATCGGTCGAGTATGAATGTTGATACCGTAGATGGCTTCAAGGTATGGCTTGGGAATTCTCTGCGCTACGAGGGTGGCAGGGCCAGTGAACTCGCGCAGTTGGTCGATAGGGAGGACACCGTTGCAGACAAGTTCCGCCTTGGTGTTGGCGAAATTAGGGAAGACGAGACCTGGGCAATCGCACAAGAGAACTCTATCGCTCAAGTGAATAGTTTGGAAATGCTTCGTCTTGCCGGGAGTCGAGGAGACCGAAACCTTCTTGGCACCAATAAGGGCGTTGATGGTGGAAGACTTTCCGACGTTGGGATAACCAACCAAGCCGACCTGCAGTTTCCGTTCCGGGCCTACTTCAGTCAGAACCTGTCCAAAAGATCACTAGGCAGATAATTATGAACTTACCAACATCCTCGGGTGCATACTGCAAAAGGATATCCTCCAACTCATCAACCGTTAAAATCCTTGTGTCGTCGTCCTCTTCCTCATGTTGAGACTTCTGTTCTTCGGCAGCTTCCTCGCCACCTTCCGGCTCCGTGGCGGGCTTCTTGCCGTCTGAAACGGACAGGGGCTCCGCTTCATCCTCCTCCTCCACGGACTCTAACATCTCCTTTGCAAGCTGAGCGGAGAAAAATTTGAACGCAATGTTGGCGCCTTTTAGGTAGCCAGCCCACATCTTTCTTTGCTTGTACGTCATCATGTCGGCCTTGTTGATGAGCAGAAGGTTCTGCTTTCTTGGGTCGACATCCTTGACATAAACATCTAGATCCTCCGACCGGAACATGAGAGGGTTCCTGGCATCTACAATCTGTACCACGACGTCGGACCGCTCGATGACTCTCCACAGCTGCCTCCACACTTCCAAATTCCTCTCGAAGGGTGTCATGAGCAAATCTTGTGTCTCCTGGAGCTCAGCCAGTCCTCTCCTCCACTCCAAGAATGCTTCGCGCTCCAACCGGTCGAGCTCTGCAGGGGTGGTCGATGAGTCCCATTTCGGTCTCCTGGGGACCGTCAGACGGGCCCTGTGTTGTTGTTGCTTTCCGTATACGGCACTCTCCTCGGCGGCTGAAAGCAGAAAGGGGTTTTTCTGGTCGACGTGAATGATCTTGACGTTGCTCATTTTCTCGGCAGTGAAATCAGTGCCAGCCAGTTCTGCGGTCGCCAGGAACTCGTCGAGGGCACCCTGCTCGGTGACGGAGCGCATCTTGACCCATGATGCCTCCTCTCTATCGTTTGTGATGTACTCCTGGCCGGTGGCATGGTCG
Source organism: Cladorrhinum samala (assembly GCA_033576145.1). Taxonomy (NCBI): domain Eukaryota; kingdom Fungi; phylum Ascomycota; class Sordariomycetes; order Sordariales; family Podosporaceae; genus Cladorrhinum; species Cladorrhinum samala. Next base: position 98,023 of record MU865003.1, on the reverse strand, counting down.
ATGCGGGTGACCGCGCTGGCTCTTTTTCTATCGGCTCCCTTGCCCTTGCCGAAGCGGTCGTTCATCAGCGTGTTGCCGAGACCGACAGACTTTTTGGATTTTGCGAGCACCATGGTGGGCGATTACTTTTGAGCCGGTGTTGATGTATAGATTGGGAGCACGCTTCTTGAGGTGCTTTCGGGTATAAAAAGATGGAAAAACCACCTGCCACTGTCGCAAAATGGGGGCGGAGTGTTGATCGTTCTCGTCAAAACGTCCTGCTGATAAATGATGGATGATAAATGGAGGGGCAAATTTGCATTTTTGGTGGAAGGTTTATACAGCCGAGACTTGGTTGCTACCTAGCATCTAGTGGGATTCGAACTTCGAGCCCTTGGTTTTATTGCCACCACAGCTTTCAAACAAGTCTTTGGTTCCTCAAATTTCTTAAATAATACTTCGAATATCGATTAAAAACCGTACGCGGTATTTTTAACCCATTGCTGGTCACCTCAAACTGTTCCTTGTGGCTGTTAATGACGAATGCTGTTAGAGACAGTAGTATCTCGCCGGTACCTTTTAGACTCTCTTGGTATGATAAGATAAGATTTTGACCCCACCAAATTTTTCCTGGTGCCTTCTGATTTGGCGCTTATTACCCTCCAGGTACCCTCTGGCTTTTTGCGGATTGAACTGCGACATCAGCAGCAACAATCACTCTCCCAACCTCCGTCCAAGTCGTCAACTCTTGTCACACAATGGCCAAAGGAAAGTGGATGTAAGTCTCGCAGCACCCATACAACAGCTACCGAAATCAACAAATCACTAACAACACCTCTCCTCCAGCAACAAAAAGACGGCGACGCACTTCACCCTAGTGCATCGTCCTCAAAATGACCCCCTCATTCACGATGACTCGGCACCGTCCATGGTGCTGGCCCCTACCTCCCTCCCTAACGGTAAAGGCAAGGGTCTAAGCGATCTTGCGTCAGAGCTCGGCTCCGATGCCATGAGCATCCGCGACAACGAGGGCGAGGCGGCCAACTACGGTGTCTACTTTGATGACACCGAGTACGACTACATGCAACATCTTCGGGATCTCGGCTCCGGCTCGGGAGGCGCTGTCTTTGTTGAAGCGAATCCAGTAATAAACAAGGGCAAGGGCAAAGGGAAAGCCTCTCTCGAGGATGCGCTGCGGGAACTCAACCTCAAGAACCAGTCCGAAGATCTCTTGGACGAAGAGATCCTCCCAAGCAAGAACCTCACCAGAGTTACCTACCAAGCGCAACAAGATGTTCCAGACGCTATTGCCGGTTTTCAGCCCGACATGGATCCACGCCTGCGGGAAGTCCTCGAAGCCTTGGAGGACGAAGCCTACGTTGACGAAAATGCGGATGAGGATATCTTTCAGGAATTGGCCAAGGACGCTACCGAGCTGTCCGATAATGAATTCGAGGGGGCCTACAATGAGTTTGACGAAGAAGACGAAGGCTGGGAATCGGACCGCACAGTGAAGGCCGCGGATCAGGATTCCAAGAAGAGCGAGCAGGACGATGAGGTACCGCAACTGGTGAGCACCGCACCAGGGCGCGAGGGTGAGGGCCCCTCGGACGCATGGATGGAGGATTTCAAAAAGTTCAAGAGCGATCAAAAGGCCGAGACCAAGAAAGCCAGACAAACCCCTTCGGAAATTCAGTCGTCAATATGGACGACGACGACCAATGGTGGGCGGAGAAAGCAGAGGAAGGGCGCCATGACGAACCCTTCAACGTATTCCATGACTTCGTCTTCGCTCGTACGGACAGAGCAGCTTGGTATTCTGGATGCTCGGTTCGAGAAGATTGAGGAGGAGTACAATGGTGATATGGATGACTTTGCCTCGGTGTCGGCTGTGTCTACCATGTCGACCATTCAGGGGCCAACGAGACAAGACTTTGACGGCATGCTGGATGAGTTCTTGGGCGAATACCACGTGCATGGTAAGAAGAGGGTAAAGAAGGGCAAGTTCAGAAATGGACTTGAGGAGTTCGACATGATTCGCAAAGAGTTGGGGCCGCCGATAATTCCAGCCAAGTATAGGTCATGAGTAGTACTTGTGGGCGGGAGATTTTTTTTTATTTACAAAATAGTTTATGAAATAATCAAAACTGATGATATATTCGGCTCAGGCTTCTCAACTGCATCTTAACTCTGCATCATTTGATCGTGAAGTCATTACTCTTAACAACCCATATACCCACTCATATTCAACGCCTCCATTTCGCCTTCTCCTGGTACCAGGCTCTTAACCTCCCTATCGGGATCCAACAATCCCTCTATATCCTCCACTGTCAACTCCCGGAAGCGTCTAACACCATCAACAAACCTCTCTGCCGCCATCTTATTCCTCTCCTCGCTCTCGGCACCGAAGCAGAGCCTCACGTACCTCCACCCATCCCGCTGTCTAATCTCGTCGGTAGCACTGAACATGCTTCCCAACCCGACCAAGACTTTATAATCCGGTCCGGTAAGGAATATCATCATTGCCAAGCTCAAGAAGGTGCCCGTTACTTTTCCTCCGGGCAGCTTGGCGCTCGGCGAGCCGAATAGCGGGTGGGATTCAAAGTGCACCTGAAGCCAGATAAACATGCCAGCCCTGGGCCAAGAGAAGGAGTAGAGTTTAGTCTTGGTGACTTCTGTCCAGCCTGTGCGTCTGGATGAGGTGGAGACGAGGGTGGCGCCCGAGTCTAGGATCCGGCAAGTGGTGATGAGCCTGCCGAGGTACTGGCTGCGCAGACCGGAAAGCCAGCGAGTGAAGCCTTCGAATTGCCAACCCCCTGGCGTTGAGGGCTTGGAGGAGAGGAAGGAGGGAAGAATGGTGGAGGACGTGGAGGAAGAGGGATTGCTGGTCCCGATGAGGAGCGACGAGATCATGGACTGCACGAAGCCGGAAGGTTGTTGAGTCGAGGACTCGGTTATCCTCTCTAGGCGTTCGATGAACGCTGGTTGGGCGGTTATCCAGCCCAGACGACAACCCGGAGCGACGGTTTTGGAGAAGGTGTCCAGACGAATTACTCGGCCGTCGGTGTCGAGACTTGTGAAGGACGGGAGGAGGGAGTCAAGGAATGAGTCGCCGGAAGAAGAAGATCGGACTGGGGCCGCATCATAAGGCGGTGGCGGTAGGGGCCAACCTCGAGATTTAGCTTCCTCGAGGGGGACGGTGGGGTATTGCAGATACCAGTAGGGCTCGTCTTCAACGATGATTACGTCGTACTTGCTGCATACGGCGTAGATTTCTTTCTTGCGCTCAATCGGGAGTAAAATGCCCGTTGGGTTATGGCCAAGGCTAAATGATGTTAGGATCTTGAGCGTAAACTAAAGGGGGGAAGGTTGGAGAGCCGCTTACGCAACAGTGTACAAGAGGTTTGGCCTCTTGCCCTTGGAAGGGTCCCAGTTTGCCAGGACATCTTCTAACCCACCAGGCCCCTTTACCGCCATACCAACTGCGTCCGTCTTGACGGGAGCTAGTTGGACTCCCAGAGGCATGGCTTGACTGGTCGGGTTGGTGTAAACAAATTCCTCGCAGAGCATGCCTGGTCGTTCACGGATATCATCGGTATCCTTCCATGGGGTTACGAACAGGTTCAAAATCTTGGAGAATCCATCGGTGGAGCCGCAGGTCATGATAACATCAGGGCCGCCACGATAAGGGGCATCGGGATGGAGATACTGGCGGGTGAATTGGCGCACCCAGCTGAGGAGAGGCGGATAGCCCGGAGCCATGCCATACTGTAGCGCCGAGGCGAGATCAATCTTCTTGAGGAGATCAGTCTCCTTGGTTTCTTTTGGTACGGCGATATGGGCTGCCGAAGAATCCGAGGATGACGAGGTCGATGATGGAGGCCATCTCTGTGGTTTGGCCGCCTGAGCCTCTAGAGTGTCGAACGGAAAGAATTCGACATTCGGGAGCCCTTGAGAGACGACAGCATTAGGATGGGTGCTACAACATCATGATGGAACGATTTGAAGAATAAAAGAGGCAGGATTAAGACACGAGGTAAGGAAACACACCGCCGGCAACGTTCAAGATTCCTGGGATCTGGAAATACTTGTATGCCTGTTTGATCTGACTTGGAAGTCGACGCTTGGTTACGATGGAGTAATGATGGGCCAGATCAAGGGGTGACGGCCTATTATCATCACAGGATTTCTCCATGATGCAGCGAAGATGACGGCTTCAACGTAGCGTTGTTAATTGTGGTCGAGTGGAGGAAGTTTATTAGAAAGATAAGTTCTAATTTTAATAGCTTGGGAATATGCGCAGGATTGATTATGGGACAGTACGTTGGATAATGGCAGTAATCAACACGCAAGATACGAGCAAGTCCGAGTTTGGACGGGTGTGACTTGAACCATGTGGCATCGTTTTTAACAACAGAAGCTGTTGCTTACAAATGCTCAACGTCAATGACGATAAAGTCGCCGAGGAAACGGATCAACTTGTCCGAACTGCTTGGGATGCACTAACAGACTTCCGCTTGGTTGCGGGTACCAGGCAAGGGGCGGGATACAACCCCCGCCAAGTTAGCGGCCATCTCGCTGGGAGGGCTCGGACCCCGACTGCCGACGCGTCCGCTGTGGAAACTTTGGGTGGCTTCTATAACATCTTCATGGAGAGAAATGAAATACCAACAATTACCATGAGGGGATTCCCAGAATTTCGGATCCAATTGAATTACACCGGGCCGACGACTGATCGGCAGACGTCAACATCCCGACACATGCCCGACTAGTCTACCCCGCCGGCGCTGGGTGAGACATTCGGACCGGGTCACCGTCCCAGCCGCATTCGTCAAGTGGCGCCCAGATCACGAAATCGTTCAATTGCCAGCTAATTAATTTGGTGCTTCGAGGTGGTTTTGCAGAGGCCCTCATAAATCAACCACCCCAAGGCACACATCTCTCTCTGTTTCTCTCTCACACACACACACACTCTCTCTCTGCTTACCAAGCAAAGAAAGAGCCAATGAGCATCCCAGCTAAACAAACGGAGACCATCTCTATCCCGCGTGTAACCATGCTCTGATCATCAGCCAACTCACTCACTCACCCCTAGCCCACCTAGGCAGATACCACTTCACATTCTCATAAACCAAAAACGTAACCCACGTAGCCGGGAGCACCCTCACAACACCAGGCACAACCCCTCTGTAAAACCCCCTAACCCCTTCCTCCCTCCACAGCCTCCTCACCACCCCGCTGACCCCCTTCCCAAACATCTCCTCGGCCTCATAATGCTGCAATCTGCTCCTCAGGACCTGCAGCGGATACGTCGCGGCCCCCGCGACTAGCTTCGCAACAGTGCTCAGAACAACCGTCACTTCGTTGGGTACATCCCCGGCCTTCTCATGCCCGCTCCGCTTGAGATACATCCTCCTCGCCGGATCGTAAACAGCAAATTGCACCGCCCCGTGACTGACTGCCAGCATGCCCACCCCTACTCCCCTGTAAAAACCCTTGAGCCCTTCGGTGCGGAAGAGGTGCGTCGCGCCCGCCCACATGCTGGGGTAAGCACCTTTTGCTCCTCGATCAGACGAAAGCATCCGCGTCTTGAGCACCCATATCGGGTTGGTGATTAGCTGCGTCAAGGCGCCGGCAGCCAACGAGGAGACAAAAAAGTCCAAAGGCGTCAACTGCTTGGCTTCGGTCGACTTGAGGTACGCGACTCCCTTTTCCACCCGCGACTTGAAAAAGAAAAAGGAAGCCCAGCTGGTCGCATTGCCGATCAGGTTGGGGGTTAATCCTCGGTAGAGAGCGGCAACGGGCCTGTCAGTTTGATAGAGGGCGCGGATGAGGGCTATAGTCGTTGGTGATGATGCAGCGCTCGAGTGGGAGGAGCGGTAGACTTTGAAAAAGAAAAATTAGTAAAAAAATATTGACGTGAGCATACAAGGTGTGAGCGAGTTGCAAAAAAAAGAAGAAGAAGAAGAAGAAAATTACTTTGCATTCGTGTCTTGACAATATCAAGCGGATGCACAATCAAGGTAGCCATAGTCCCGGCCGAGAGGCCGGCGACCGTCTCTACCAGCGCGGGGGAAAGCCCCCTGGCCTTTCCTCCTGCTGTCGGCGCCGGTGCCGCATCTTTGAGTTGTGTCGTCATGTAGACGTTTGCCGTTTCCAATTGCTCGCTAACGACATGGCATTGCGGGGCTGAAAGCTCTTGACTCCAAGCTGTTTTTGTATGGAAAGGCGCGCTGAGCGAATGTGAAGTGATGGTGTTGAAGAAGTTGTAGGGATAGACGATGACGCAAAGTCTCCCATCTCAAAATTTTTAAGAAATTGGCCAGGTACCGGATCCTCGGCCGACTGGAATCGGGTGTGGATTTTCTTACGTATCTACAGCTGAGCATGACCACGCACACCACGAAAAGCAGAAAGAAAATCGAAGACTTTTTTTTTTTTTTTTTTTGGGCAGGGGAGCTGGTCCGATATTATAATGTACAGTTTGTGGTGATGAGTATCTTGTTTCAGCCCTCCGTCGTCGCTGTTGACGGCCCCGTCCCAGCTTTGCATGCGCCCATCCCGCTCTAACCCATTTCATAGAGCGATATGCCATCCAAAAGTGTCATGACGGTGCGTGCTTTTTAGTCGTAGTTGTACAGTGCATCCAAACTCCTTCTTGTCCATGGTCGTCAAGTCGTCTAAGAGAGCGGGGAGAGTAGGCTGCAGTAAACAGGTTAGAATGTCGACATATAGATGCGATTCGTATAGTTGGACATACCGAATGACAGACGGCCTGGGGTCGCTACGGGTATAACCTATGATGAGTTAGATAGACGCTTCTTCAGAGCAAAAGAGAGGGCTGGCTGGCGAAGGCATACCGAGGTAGAGAATCAAAGGCAGGTAGCCACTGCAAAAGTTAGTATTCTCCATTCTGTGAGACAACTCAACTGTCTCGTCCATAACTTCAGACACATACTAATGGATGGCAACACGCGAGAGCTCAATGATCTTGCCAATGCGCTCCTACGTTTTCATTGTCAGTCATGGCTGTTGGAGGGGTACTGGATGGAGAAGCTTTGGATCCGATGTGCTGCTTACCTTGGACTCTTCTGAAAGGGTGAACATCTTGACTCTAATAATTGGTGTTAGAAATAGCTAACAGAAAGGGAACATGGGACGTGGACAAGCCGTACTTTGTTGAACTCTGATTCTGGCAGTTCAGCGACAGAGAAGTTGGATGGAGCCCTGTGAGCCAGTGATGATTGCGGCAGAATCAATTTTTGGGCGGTCTTCGCAGGCTCTTGGCGCTATATGACCATGCACCCCTGCAGCCACTGCCATCCCTGTCACCGATGGACCCACACCACACTATCATTGTGGGTCTTGCAATCGCGACGTGCCTGCCGCCATCGTGCCTTCCAAATTGTTGCTGGCGATAAACTTCACATCGTCCTTTCCACCTTCCCACCTGCAGCACCACAACACTGTACGAAAGACCGTGGCGCTTCACGTTACTTCGGGCTTCGCACTGTTCAGCAAGACGTCGCCAGCATGAGCAAGCATTGGTAAGCTTTCCCCCCCCAAGCTCTTTTAGCTTTGCAATAGGCATGGCAACACTGCTGCAATTCCACTTTACAACGGCCTAGCCCAGCAGATAAGAATGAGTGCTGAACAACGAGACAGGGAGCAGAACAAAGATGCGACGGTTTACGTCGGCAATATCGATGAGCGCTTCACTCAAGAGCTCCTGACCGAGCTCATGACCCAAGTCGGTCCGGTTCGCCAGGTCCATATGCCGTTGGATCGCGTTTCGCGAATCCACCAGGGCTACGGCTTCGTCGAGTACGACACCCCCGCTTCTGCCGAATATGCAGCAAAAGTCCTCAACGGCATCCGGGTCTGGGGAAAGCCCATCCGCGTGAATAAGGCCAGTGCAGACAAGCAAAAGACGGTCGATATCGGCGCCGAGCTGTTCATCAACAACCTCGACCCCCAAGTTGATGAGAAGATCCTTTACGACACATTCAGTCAGTTCGGCCAGATTCTCAGGCAGCCGAACATCGTCCGCGACGAGAACAACATCTCAAAGGGTTACGGCTTCGTCAGCTTCGATTCGTTTGAAGCCTCCGATGCTGCTCTCTCTACCATGAATGGCCAGTACCTGCTCAGCAAGGCCATCGCGGTCGACTACGCATACAAGAAGGATGGAAAGGGAGAGCGCCACGGTGACGAGGCTGAGCGCAGACTTGCCGCCGAGGGCAAGAAGCACAATATTGTTCCCGAGTCGCAGCCACTCCCGGCAGCTTACCACATGTCTGCTCCCCAAGCTGCGGCCGCTCCAATCGCTGCTGTCCCTCCGGTTGCCGACCCCTCCGTCCCAGCACTGCCACACGGTGGTATTCCAACACCTGTCACTCCTGTCGGCGCCGGTATGCCTCCCGCTGGCGGTTATGGTGGTATCCCCCCCGGCCCTATGGGGATGGGTCGCCCTATGCCACTTCCCCAGTACGGTGGCGGCATGCCTCCTCGGATGGGAGCTGGTCTTCCTCCTGCGCCCTCTGGCCTCCCAGCGCGTCCTCCTCCCAGTCAAGCCGGTTTTGGCGGTCCCGTTCCTCCCTTCCATCCGCCTGCTGGATTCCCCGCTCCTCCAGGCGGTCCGGGACAGCCTCCCATGTTTCCCCCCGGACCTCCAGGGGCTTTTGGCCAGTTTCCTCCTCCGGGGTTCATGCCGCCGAATGTTCCCCAGGGATTCGGTCCGCCGCCTGGCAGCGCTCCCCCGGGTTTCCCACGCCGCTAAAGTCGCTAGTTGGATGGTGCTGTCCTGCTCGAACCCCTCGACGACAAGGACAGCTGAACAAAACGCTACAACCGATTTGAATCATTCGCGAGGCACAGGACACATAGCTGTATCAACCCGCGGTATATACCCTCAGTAAGATCTGAGATAGTGTGACAATAAGAGAAACACACCCGCCATCCCATCCCATCGCAAAGCTTGTTTACAAAGTCTCGAAAGGGTTAGCAACGTTTGGTCTGTTTTTCGTTTCCAACATCAAGACTAACACCTATCACAGTTGCTCTTCTCTAATCCTCCTAGACCCTTGATAAACCTAGCCATCACCCGGTGGTTTATGCAGATTGCAGATTGGTGGGAGGAGCTGGTTCAGAGGATAGGGATAGCACAACCGAGATAGGCACAATTTGATAAACAGCATTGAGCCCTCAGAGGGCTGGTGTTTGCTCGAGATATGGATATTTAAATCAAGCAGTCAAGAATGCTTCGACATTCGTACCTCCTGACCATTCCAATAATTCACCCAGTCCACATCTCCAGAATGTAAAACTCATAATTTTTGACGCTTGAAAACCGTTTCCCAATTTTCCACCGACTACCGAATGAAAGCTGGGGGGGGGGGGGATAAAAACAAATAAAACAAATGTCAGGAATTGACCCCTCAAAAATAATAGCAGTAGCTCCTTCTTTCTTCTCCTCCTCGTCTTCGCTTGTGACCATCGACTTATAAATTACACGAATAACCAATATCCCTCTACTGTCTTGTGTTCTATTCCACTTTTCTTTCTTTGTCAACCACCTAAGCGGCAACCCCTTCCGTCGCCGCAGCAGCAGCTCCGTTCCCATTCGCCGTCTCATCAACGGGCGCGTCGGGAACCTCAACATCACCACTCTGAGCCTGGCCCTCAGAAGTCTCGACCGCCAAAGCCGCCCTCCTCTCCTTTTCCTTGCCAGCCTCAACAAGGAACGCCTCCTCAATCGCCGACCTCCGTTTGAAAACCCTCAACCACCTCTGGCCCCACCTCTGAACCTGCTTCTCGGTAAGGCTCTTGCCATCCCCGGTGGAAGCCTCAATTATCTCATCCTTGCTTCCGGTGGCCCAACCAGTCAAGGCGTCCTGAATCGCCACAAACAACGCTCTCATGTTTTTCGTCTCCAACGCCAAGGTCTCGTCATCACTCATTCCATCCGGCGAGTTGACCTTAACGACAACCTGCCGGACCCTGCCAGTGACTTTGACAACCGTGTTAAACACGAGCTCGTAGACCTCCTGCAGTGCCAAAGCATGGCCAAGCGTCTTGCCAGCTTTAACAGTCAAAGCCCAGTTGATGACCGTCAAGGGAGTGAGAATAGAATAGTTCAGCAGCTTCTCGATGATGCATATCGCCACTCCAGGATGAATGCTCCAGTACGCCATAACAGCCTCAATAATCTGCGTTCTAGCAGCATCAGACGCCGCACCAAAATCCGACAGCCGGTCCTTGGTGCGCTCGATGGCAGCTAATACGTGAGACAGCGACTTGCTGCCGACGTAAAGGACAGATGTAACAAAGACATCAGTGCTCGCTACTAGAGCATCAATCTCTCGATCAATGGCCTGAGATTGTATGCGCTGAATAACCGTGTCAATCTCCTCATCGGGTGCCTTCCGCTTAAGCAAAGCCGCGATCTCTCTGCCCTCCCCAGCGAACGGAGCATCGTCGTTGGCGAACTTGAACGAAGGCACATCCAGTTCCTTCTCGGGCGCGATAAGCACCTGGTAAGGTTCCGGTAGGGTATCCCTGATGCGTTTAGCAAAGCTTAGCCTAATCTCCTTGTTGATTGCGCCGATGATGAATGCCTTGCGGGGGTGGATGTCGTTGAGCTCCAAATCATCAACCCACTCGGTCCATTTCCAGGTGAAACCGAAGTTGCTGAGATGGTGCGAGAACCAGTCCATGAAGCGGTACGAGAGCTCCAGATCCATGCGGGGAGCGTTTCGGTAGAGGTAACGAATTGCACGTCCCAAACTCGGGGCGATCGCTGCCGGCGCAAGCTTGCATGCCTCAGTCAGAACGGAGTGGTAATACACCAGCTTCTGCTCTGGGTTGGGGAGTAAGAAGAGCTGAGAGAAAACTGCATCGACCGCAACATCCTCGGGCTTCCATGTAGACTTGGGCGGCTCGATCTCACGCAGCCTGTCGAATGGGGTGGCTCGGGGAGCAAAAGTGCGAGGCGCAAAGTAGCAGTCGAGGTCAATAAGCTGACGCGCCGTAACATTGCGGTTGAAGTGAAGAATGTTGATCGAGTCCAGCAACGCATCCCTGATAAGCGATGAGGCAACACTGGTAACCGGGGGCACCGACTCGACGTCCTGCTGACTGTACACCGAGATGTACACCTCGGGGAATAGTGGCTTGGACCCGGCAACAACAGTCTGAGGGATCTTGATCGTAGGCAGCGCATGTTTCGGCGCATTGCTGACCTTGGACTGCTGCTCAACATCCTTGAGGGGAAACTCCCAGGGTCTTGGCAAGCATGAAAGCGTCCAACCGCTGTTCGCCTCGGCCTGTAGCTGCGTCTGAAGCATGCTCATCAAGCTCTGTGTCTGTTGCTGGTTCTCGTCGCCGCTCTCGGGGTGGTACGGCTCGATCAGCGCCTGCAAAGCGTGGGGCTCAGCAGCAATAATCTCGGTCTTTTCCATCAGGTCTGCGGCCTTTTGCGTCCACTCGTCGGGGGAGCCAGTAGCCATGACGTACGGAATCGTAAGGAGGATAATCTTGACGATCTCGGTACCAATAGTCTGTCATGACATCAAAGTCAACACTCTTTCTCGCGCCTTTTTTTTTTTTTTTTTTTTTTTTTTTTGGAAAACTCCAGAGAGCACTTACATCCTCCGAGCTAGCTGTTTGCAAGTCGACCGCTCGATTAAACAGCTCTTCCAAGACAGGGAAAACACCATCCCCGCTTAAGCAGCCCTGCAAGCACGCCGCGAGCTTCAGGTAAAGCTTTACATCCCTCCACTCCCCTTCCCCGATGTTCTTCTCTACAAGCCCGGCAAGCTTAGCTAGCAACATGTCCACCACCTCGGGTTTATCCGCATTGGCAATCAACACGACAGCCGCAAGGAATGGGGTCTTGAGCGGCTGTTCGACCGACAACTGCAGGACCAGGTCCACAAAGTTGGAGCGCAGGAGCTCGTCATCCCAGTTATCCGTAAACAAGTTCGCGATGGCCTGGCACTCTTCGTGCCACGGGCGCATAGGGTTCTCAGCAATAGCGATGAGCTGCTTCCGGACGCGAACGTGGGGAGGGGCGTCGAACCGTCTGCGGGAGCCGCCGCGCGGGCCGTAGTCATCGTTGTCGTCTGTGTTGAAGTATCAAGTTAGTATTGACATGCTCAAATTAGGAAATGCGCGCCGCAGTCCATTACGAGAGTTGATGCAATGTATGGCGATGGATGAATTCATAACTGCCAAAGGGAAAAAAAAAAAAAATGGAAAAAAACACTTCCAATCCATCTCTAATGCTAAGGTGATAAAAGAACTAAGACTGACCTCTGTATCTCCTCTTCTTCGAATTATAACCTCCTCCACCGCCACCTCTGCGGTCAAGGTCTGCCATCCTTTTCTTCTGTGGTTTCGATTGTCGTGGTGTCCTCCCTCGTCGCGATTGCGATTGCGATTGTTCCTGTTTGCGAGCTTCCAGGAACCTGCTGCAGAAGTAAATTCCCTTGCCGTTTGTATGTAGATGGGTATCTGCAATTTGAGTGTAGAAGTAAAAAGAAAAGGAAGTTTGCCAGAGTAAATTAGAGAAAGTGTTTTGGTGTTGGATTGAACAAGGACGAAGAAGTAACAGCCCTTCTTAACATTGGAGAGTTGGAAGCTCGTTTCAGTTCAACTTCTGGAAATCAATTGCTGTCTCTCGTGTCGCTGAAAGCTGAGTTGCCAAGCGCGACGTGGTGGGCCGCAAAGTAACCCTGGGGGCCAGGGAAATGGTCCCCACCCACTTTATATACACTCTGCTTGTAACCATCAGAAGGGCTCAAGGTTTGCCAATAACGAGTGGGAGAAGTCATAGTCTACGTCACTCCATCGTGAGATGTATGTTTGTTTCGTCAATAATTAACAAGAGGTTCTCAATAACCGTCATATTGAAGAACGTAGTATCAATGTCTGTTTTCAATGTCGGAGCCGTCTAATTAATAGGACTGATTATATAACATCGAAATTCTTCCCTTTAAACCCATTTCCATTTGCTCCCTGTCCGTTCCACTGAGGATATTTTGATCAGAAGGTCCTCCTCGCCTGCTATCTACCGCTTTCCTGACTTTGGGTTCAAATTGTTCATCACAAATCATCATGGTGGAATTGGCACACGGCTTCGATAGCAAGATACCGAAGCCACATTCCTTGGAGAAGGAGGACATCCATAAAAGTACCTGCTCATATCCCGTTCTAGAACTTATTCATCCCAAATGCTCTTCCTTCCGTCCTGACAATGTCATTTTAAACACGAACCGCCTACTCGCCGCCCTTTCAATCCTCCCATATCCCAGATCATCAATGCTGCATTTCAATTCCTGACAACACTGCGATGACCCTGTAAACCCTGGAGAAAGAGGGGCATGGGTGATCCAACACTTGTTGCCTCCAGTAGCAGTGAAAAAACCAAAAGAGTGGCAGCCCAGCCTGAAAGTAGAAAAGGCCGCACAGAGAAGGAACAAAAAAGGATCCCAAGCACATAAGGGTGGAGTGGACACATCTGTCTGCCACGAAGAAAGTAGAGAGAGAAAAAAAAGCCTTTGTCCGAATATCTTGGCTGTAGAAAAATAAAACAAAAGCCATCTAGGTCATGCAGGAGCGGATTCTAAAAAGAAAAAAAAGTGCGGCCTGGTGATTGCTTTTATCCTCAACGTGGCCCCCTCCTCCCTTCGAATATCATCCATCATTGTGCTTTTTGAATCCTTTACCAGGAGCACTTTGTGGCATACCTGCTGCGCCCCAAACTCCCTCCCCACGCACCCCTGCCAGCTTCTCGACACTGCTCTCTGGGATCCTTGGCAAGTTTGCGGAATCGAGTCTTTTTGTCGTCTCGCTAAAATTCCATCATCACCTGCGTCCCATTGGGGGGGTATCTCATGGCATCTCTTCGTCATAGATCATGAACGGGACAGGCCATTAAGAGCCGCTGCCTCCTGCTGAGTTTTCCTGGGTGCTTGCTGTCAAAGTACAACAACACGAACTGTCACAAGGCCAATCCCGCGGCCGTAAACTGACAAAAATAGCAAGTTGTCCAAAAGAAAAAAAGGCCATTTGCTTCTTCAGTCTAGTTTGGCCATCATTTCCTGCTTCGACATGGGCGTGAAATTGTCAATGTCGAGCCCACGTGCGGCCAGTACTGGCCTCATATGGGGCGGAACGAGTTGATGGTTGAGGTGGGGGGCAATCGAGAGTTCTGTAGAGGAAGAGAATGGTGAGCTAACAGAACCGTAGCCAGATATACTCATGCGCAGTGGGCGTCGGGGAGTAATAATGCTTGCTTACCATGGCGAGTGAAGTCATAGAGCGGAGGGAGATCCCTGAGCTGACCAGTATTATGCCTCGAGTCGGGTAGTTTGGTTTGGGGCTCCCGGAGCTCGTCGAAGAACGGGTGCACCATCGCGTCTACCGCAGCAAGACGCTCTGTCGGAGTGTATTCCAGCAACTTAGCGATAAGGTCGATCGCATTTGCGTCAGCCTTCCGGAACACCTTGTTGAAAGGGTGAGGTTTGATCTGAGGGAATTTGTGCTCCATGTAGTTCGGGTTCATAGTTCGAATTTGTTCACGTGTCGGGGTTCCCAGAACCTTGATGATCTCTACCAACTGATCTATTCCTGATTCACCGGGGAAGAGAGGCTGGCCAAGCATAAGCTCTGCCATGACACAACCGGTCGACCACACATCTGGTAACGCCAGGTCAGTTTTAATCCGCCATCGCAAACCAGTCTAAGCCCATCTGGCGACTCACCGATCTTGGTTGTGTAGTTTGTGGCACCGAAGATCAACTCCGGCGCGCGGTAGTATCTCGAGCAAATGTACGAGACGTTTGGCTCGTTCTCCACCAGTATCTTGGCACTGCCAAAGTCGCAGAGCTTGAGGATACCGGTGCTCGGGTCGAGGAGGAGATTTTGAGGCTTGATGTCGCGATGGCAGATGCCTTGTGAGTGGATGTAGGCGAGAGCCCTGAATAGTTGATAAATGTAGAGCTTGACCTCGAGGATGGGCATGGTGGTCTTCATCTTGTTGAAGAACCTCGACGCTCGGTACACGGTCTCAGGCACAAACTCTTGGACCAAGTTGAGGTACACCTCATCTTTCTATAAACGCATGCGTCAGCACCTAGTCTAGATCTGCCATAAGCTCTCCGTTGACATCACTTACACGCTCACCGTTGGAGTAGTAGAATGCCTTTAGCTGCACAATGTTGGGGTGCCGGACAATGCGCATGATTTGCAGTTCGCGATTCTACGCGAAAGTCAGCCTGGGAAAGAAAAGGGTTAAAATCTCATTGGAGGACGGACCTTGAATCTCTTGTCCTGTAGGACTCGCTTGATGGCCGCATCTTCGTTCGATGGCGAGAGCTTGGTCTGAAAGACTACACCGAACGATCCGTTGCCGACAATCTTGCACTGTGTATATTGTAGGTCGCGTGTTTCGCCGGTGATACCGTCTTGAACCTTCTCGCGAATAACCTCTAGAATTTTATTGTTAGCCCCTAGCGGCCTCATTATACTTGCTGGGGTCGGAGCTCGCAGCCGGGGCGAATTGGCTTACCTCCCATTCGGAGGGTATTGAACGCTGCCGGGCGGTTCGACGCCATGGTGAATGTATGCAGGCCAGGGTTTTAAGTTGGGTGTATCGGATAAATCCGTTCAATAAGATCTCTGCTACCAACAAGCAAAGACGACTGTCAAGGCGTAATCACCGGAGAATCGCGAGGAAAGGTGAATAAGATCGATCGTCCCCTCTACTGCGGTACTATCAACCTCTGATTCCAAGTCCGACAAGTGGTACGAGCTCGGTCGGAAGGTGGCTGGTGTCTTGAAAAAGGTGTAGACACTGTGTGCGACGCAAAGAGGAAACAGGTTTGGCGGCGCGAGACACGCGATAAGTTCAATTGGGCCAGAGTCGGGCAACTGGGCAACTAGGATGTTGTTTGGGATTAGACAAAGCGTTCCAGAGGGGTGGTAGTTCACAAAAGAAGCTGGCGACGAGGTGAAAGAAGAACACCAAGACGATGCAGTGGTGATGCGATGTAGAGGTGGAGACAATGGACGTTGAGGGGAAGAGTTGGCAGGGCAGTGAGGGTAGCGACGGGAGATGTAGGTCGAACTTCAGAGGTCAATCCGGGTGAGGTTTTGGAGGGGCGGGCGCACTAGCTAAAGTGAAATGACGGCGGGGAACGACAGGGCACTACGGTGGCGACCATCCACAAGGGTAGCCTGCGTGTGTGTGCTGCTTGCTGCAGGGCGGCCGGGCCAAGTCAAGTGAGGTCCTGAGCAAGGACTCGAACCAGCGTCAAGAAGGGAGAAGAAAAAAAAAAAAAGAGAGAAACAAAGTTGAAAGACCAGGGGGAAACGGGAAATGCAGCCCTCTTGAATTCCTCCCATGGGATTGCATGCAGCAGCTCTTTGCAAGTCTGGTGAGGTCAGATGGCCTGGGACTTGGCGCGCTGTACCATGACCACAGCCAATCAGAGCGAGACGAATGAGGGGTTGGGGGCAGGGAAGGCGGCAAGGGTTGAGAAGACAGGTGAGTCTTTTAGGACATCAAGATCCTGGCCAGAGGCCCAGGGCCGCTTTTCTAGAAAATCACAGGAGACAAAAGAGCACAGATTAGACTTACAGGTTGTTCGAGCGTGGGATTGGAGAACCACTGGAGAAGACCAAAAAAAAAACACGAGCGTTGAGCGGGTTGAAAAGGGGATTGGCGAAACGACGAGGTCGTTTGTGTTTCCCCGTGGTGAGGGGTTCGTGCCGGGCCGTCGTCACTTGATTTTTAGTACCCCGGGGGTGCTGAAATGCGCAATGGCCTGTCTCTGGTTGGCCAAGATGATCTTTTCAACCTTGGTGTCTTGCAGGGCGGTGCAAGCCAAAAGCCGCAGACCTGGATGAGAATGATCTAAAAACAGATCCAAGGAATGAACCTTGGGAGATCTAGCGATGATCTAGTGAGATGAGCTGCCAAGTGAGGTGAGTGTGAAGAGGCTGTGACGAGACCGGAGGGGGACCAACGAACGAGATGAAATGGCTGATGGAGGGGTAGGTAGGGTGAGGGCAGGGGGAATCAATGGAAATCCTCCTGCCAGATCCTCGGATGCCTAGTTTGTAATCTGGACGCAAGATCTACCGGCTTGTGGAATGTCCCGCGGTGTGATGCAGCGGGTGATGGAAGAGTTGTAAGTGATCAAGAGGGGAGAGCCCAAAAGGCCCAGAGACCGAGATGTGCTTTGCTGCGTTGCTTCTGCTGGCTGACTAGGTGTGGTCTGCTGCGAGCTGTGACGTGACCGCGGGCGTGGCAGCAAGACAAGCTCGCAGTTACCGGAAATAGCCTCAGGCACACCCGGGACACCTCTGCTGGGCTATTTGGAACTAGTGTGGGTGGCCGCTGGGTGGCGTCGTGCTCCCGGAGGATGTTTCGAGCTGTGGTAGTTTTCGGGATCTCGAGAGAGCTCTGTTCTCCTGCACCGGCCGCATCCCAGGGGCATCCAAAGCTCTTTTAATTGCTGGCCTTGATGCTCTGCTCGGGGCCCGATGTGGAGCAATGTTGTATCCGTTGCCCGATCCTTGTTTCCCAAAGGACAATAGCGCCACAGGAACCTGAGACTTGACACTTGAGACTCTCTTTACCTTGTCTCAGAGACGAGATTCCAGACTCGAAAACTGAGGTGCAAACTGTCGAAAGAAGGTTTTTATTTTATTTTATTTTGGCGTATATTCCGCCTTATTTTTTCCTTCGTCTTTCTTTCTGTGCTTTCTTCCTGCAGTTTGACCTCTCGAGTCGAATTCTCAAGCCACGGTAAAGCGAGAAGCAGTCCTGCTCTGTCACTGTAAAATGATACGCTGTTGCAGGAATACCTATGTACTGTAATGCGGGTATTCTATAGCTCCAATCCGAGAAGGGGATGGTGGCGGTAATGGGATGCAGGTGTCGAAGGCGAAGACGGAAGTTCCGTTTAATAAGGTACCTGGGAGGTTCAGAATACCCAGAAGACGATCCGGACGGATGATGATGCGAACACCTTCTTTTCCTTTTGTTCTCAGGGTAAGGAACCACCTGGTTGGGACCGTTCAAAGTTGCTCATGTGCTTTTTTTTGAGACGAGCACCCGGCGCTAAAACAACCCGGCATTGAAGTTTAAAAACCTACTCGCCTGAGAAGAAATCTGGAACGCAAAATCTATCTGTCTCGGTTGTAGCTCTTTTAGTCTTTTTTTTTTTTTTTTTTTTTTTTCTTTTTTTTCATTGTCCTGTTTTCCAACGTTATCCCCGTCCATTGGATAGCCATTGCTGTTTAGTTTCCACAATCTCGAACAAAATTACTACTTACAAATGCACTTATCGTGCTGTCCAAGGCCGAGACCTCCTCCTTTGCTTCTTGGCACCGCAGCTTTGTTCTTCAATTTTTCACCGCCTGAAAGTATCATCCTCTCGATCCGAGAGGCGAGACATTAAGATAAAATTACACGGCTGTCTCATAAACAGCAGCTCCTCGAGTCAGGGGATCATTACACGTATAGGTACCTGCTTGGGGCATACGGACCCATACCATTCCGTACAAGTTACGCTGTCATCATCGTGATGATCAAAAAGGGGCAAAAAAAAGTTGGGAAAAGAAAGCTGAATAAACACCACATATAACCCGGCAGGATAAAGTTTAAAGCCAACGTCGTGTTGCGTCTTCAAGTCCCCCCCCGGTTAATTAAACATATCCGTACATGCCTTCGCCTAAGAAGGGCTGACGGGTACTCGCATATATCCGAGGCGTGTAAATGTCTGGCTTTCCCAAACCGGGTGGCCACCATCATCGATACTCGTGGACAAGGAAAATGGCCATGGTACTCGAGACGGGACCCCCAAATAATGGAATGGAGGATCGAGAAATTCTTTAATAGACAGTGAAGTGCGGGGCAAGGACAAGAATCGCTGACAAAGGGAATATCACATCTCGAATAAACTGTAGTGGTAAGTAGCAAAGCCAATGACGACAGAACAGACTAGTCTAGTAGACATCAATTGAATCCCCCATCTCCCCCCCCCCCCAAAAAAAAAAAAAAAAAGAGTTAAAAAAAAAACCTCGAAAAACAGACACCTGTCCCTAGTTCGTTAACGCGGCGGGCTTGAACGTAAATAGCAAACATGTCGATATCCAGTATAATTATCATCTATCTACTGCGCATTTGCTCAATATACTTACTCAGGGTGCCCTGGCCCAAGCTCAGAAGTATGGAGGGGGAGGGGTAGATTTTCGAGATAGTCCCAACGCTAAATTGGCTGACGACATAACCAACCGGTTTCTCAACCGCATGGCCACCGCTTCGTGGTCGTCGTCCCGCCGTCAGGTATCCTCACAGAAGACGCGGGTGGTGGGAGGCAAGACCAACTGCAGGACAGGGCTGATTGGGTCAATAGAGCCCTCGTCGACGTTCACATGCATCAGCGTTTGTAAACACCCAATCGCCTCCAAGGCATCGTGCATGCTACATGATGCCTGACGCGGATTCCATCTGCATTGTGCACTCAGGTTGTGGTGTTGCTGTCGCTGAACTGTACGAGCACGACCAGCTTTCAAGCAAGTACCTGTCTCCTGGTTGCTGATGCGACCTGCACCTAGGAGGTGGATCTTTTTGAGAGCCTTTTGGGTGCAAACGAGGTCCCATGACCTCTTTTGACCGGCGCTAATATGTCGGCTCGACCAGGTAGATCGCGGCTGGACTGCTGGCAATCGCTAACCTTGATCATCTGGGAAGAAAAAAAAAAGAAGAGAGAAAAAAGGGGTCATCTTGAGCTTGACTCGGCCCTGTCCCGGCCCCGCCAAAAAATTGAATGCAATTGGGAAAGGAACCCCCAATCATCCCCTCCCCCCCAATTCAGGGGCCACAGCCAAGCTATCGGGATTTGAGAGAGAAGCTCTTGGGCTGTGTTATCCGCACTAGCTTTCTCGGTGATAACCCACGCAGATGTAACCAGCCTTTGGATCGTTTTGTTGGCGGTGATGTCAGGCACCAGCTGTGGCGTGCTTGGTGTCACACCTCTCTATTTCTTTCTAATTGCAAACTCACCTGACACGCAGGACAAGCAGCTGTTCTCTTGTTGGTAATTCGTACGAGATACTCCCGCTCCTTTGTGCGCACCAAAACGCCCAGGAAGTGTTGCGTTCGAAATCCAAGCGTCCGGCTCAGAGAAAACAGCGCCCGTCTGTGCCTGTGCTGGCGAGCCGAGCGAGGCATGAGAGCCACTCAGCGGCCAGCTTTCGAGTTTTCTCCAACCATAGCATTCGGATGCAGCCGTTCACCGTGAATCATGCCTTCGACGGGTAGTGGTGCAGATGGATGCTGTCGGGAAATCCCGTCGAGGAAGGGAGAGAGATATTCAGCGAGTGGGAGGAGAGAAACTGGAATAGAGTCCTGATGGCAGGTTTGGTTGCTGACAGCCGCCTGCGGGGTGGTCTTGATGAGGCAACTCAAAGATCCCTGGTGTGGTGTGTGTGTCGGTGAGCCAGATCTCGAGCTAACACACCGAGATCACATAGATGGGGCCAAAATTGAGCCAACCACCAGCAATATGGTCTGTGCTCGAGTCGTGAGCACCCAGTGCGCACTCACCCCATGTGAGAGAAGGCTCCCGTCATGATCAGATTGCCCGTTGTTGGTGCCAAGAAGGAAGGCAAGGTTGTATGCATGAGTGCTGGTGGGAAGCAACCAGGGAATCGAAGTGACAGGTCTCAAAGTGCAAACGGCTAATTGTTCAGTGGACAGGGACGGCCCTTCCTTCTCGAGAGTAACGTGACTGGTCACGTTCCAAAGAGAGGATGGAGCGACTTCAGAGCATTGCAGTGCAGCGCAGTTCAGTGCCTTTCGGAAGGTTTCCAAAAGGGTATCCGGCAACAGACTCCAGCCCGAGTCGCATTCGATGCCACCGAGATGAGTGCTATGCATCATGCAGCTTTTTCGGCACCTTCGATTTGCTGATCCTCATCACACAATATGGCACATCATGCCCATTCGAACAAACTATCAACCAAGTCAAGAACCCGGTGGTTCAAATGTCTCTTTTTCTGATTTTTGAACATTATCAAAAGCCCGAATAGATGTGCCCTTGACGTTCATCCATCGGCCGGCCCCAACCGTGACAGCAAGTAGGTATGGTGAGAGAGCTGGACGCCGCGGAACAAGGCCAGGTGCTGCCGTCTTCACGGTTACCACTGCGGCATTTCCCTCCCAGGACCTCTTATCTCGAACAAGTTGCCTGACTCAGGTCAATGGTATATTCTAAGACACACAGTATTGGTCTTGGCATGGCTATTGCCCCTTTTCGTCGACATGCAGTTGCGATCCCATGGCCAGATGTTGGCTCAACAGAAGCAATAGCAGCAAGGTCGTGCAGCCTTGCTAGGGGCCTGCCACAAGTTGTCTCGGGCGGGACACTGATGCTGATTCCAATCTGGCGTTCGAGGCTTCTGCCCGGTCTAAATTACATCGAGCATCTATATGAATTCGAAACCATGGTGGGCACGGCAAGCTCAGACCTCCACTCCACCACACATGCATGTCTTGCAAGTTGTGTAACACCAACCTGCCCAATCTGGTGCTCAAGCTGTGGCATGACGGCGCTGCCGTGGTCCCAAGGCAATCCAAAAACGAAGATAAAAAAAAAAAATAAAAAAACCTCCAAGAAAATGGAGATCAACTGCGGATCCAGATCTGATGATATATGCTGAATGGGCGTCGTAAAATCAGGCCGGCGTGCACTGGGATAAGCTTCTTGGAGCAGTCTATAGTAAACATGGGTTTTATTTGTCAAGTTGTCTCGGGGCTTGAGGTCGTCCTCGTCCCATAGATATCGGTGTGGTGACCTGAACGGGGACTGAACTGCATGCTCTCCATGGGATTTGTTGCAGACGCAACCAGGTACCGGGATGGGCGGCAGGTAGCCGATAAACACGATCTTGCCTGGCCGCCTGCATTGCTTATGGAAGTGTAGAATGTCCAGCTGAGCAACCTTTAGCTGGGCAAATCATTCCCTCCGCTGCGGCTGACAGCACACATTAGTGTGTAATCTCGATTTGGAACATTCGGAAGGGGTGAAGGGGCGGGCTCTAGTCCAGAGAGCAAATCTTTCTCACATGCTGAGGACGATCTTGACATGTATCTGACAAATCTTAGGAAGACAAGCTTGGGTGTAGCAAACAAGGGCTCTCAAAAGTAATGATTATGAAACCAGTCCCTGCTAGAATTAAATGTTGTCTGCGAAACGCCTGGCAAAGCCTGTGTTGTGTTGTCATTTTAATAAGTGCTCTGAGTCTTGAGATAGAAGCTGTTCATGAAACGGGTAGGAAAGCCGTCGCAATATGGCTCTCCAATACCCCCCCCCCCTCTCTATAAACTCTCCCAAGGGGGGAGGCCGTTGCTGTGTTGAAACTAGTTATATGCCAAGTATAAACGCAAGTTTCTTTCTTCAAATCTCCCCAGAATACCAACATAGTCGTCACCAAAACACGCCTTCTAATTAACTTCCTTCTTTTTTTTTTTTTTTTTTTTTACCTACCCTCACTTGTGCCAGCTGGGGGTAAGCACTAAATTTGGAGCAAAGATTGGAATTTCAAAAGTCATCAAGGGGACAAACCTGATGGCGCTGTCTACCGCTTGACCAAGTCGCCAGGTTTGGGGGGGATTGTGAAGTGAAATCCAGGAGAGAGGGGAAGCAGATACCAGAATAGAAGGCAGAATGAAAGTTCTCAGCACGGCTAGAAATGCAAGACGACAGACATTCGGCCGAAATAAGCAAATAAAATATAGGGCTCTAAACACCCAACTCAGTTACCCAGAAACATCTCCGTCTTCGAGCAACTAGAATATACATTCGAGTGAAGCGATAAGCATGGACATAGACCTCAAACTGGAGCATAGGGGTGATCTCCGGAGGCGGAGAGAAAGAAAGAAACCAAATGAACCAACAGACTGCGAGCAGGTCTGAAACCTAACTACCAAAAGAGTTCTAGAATCATACAGAGCATTTCCCATAAAACCATCTCACAAAAAAATAAAATCGCCTCGTACGTACTTCCCTTGACATCTTTCCATCCCTTCCTTCCTGACAAGCCGTCTTCCTTGCGCGGAAGAAACAACACGTCCCAAGACAAGTCCCGACCCATACCATATTACCACCTCTCATATGCGTTCCCCCAAACAATCAGCTCCCCTCTTCCCATACACATCATTACCCTTCTTCAAAGAGCCAAATTATAAGCATACTCGTCCTCCATATTCTGACTCACCCACAACACGACCGTGCTGAGCCCCACCGCGGCGTTCGCCAGCAAGTTTTCGACCCCCATTCCCATGGCAGGCCAATCCACCCCGGGGACGGCAAACTTCAGCACGAAAACCGTTACGCCGCCGGCCATGCCGCCCGCGAGCGCAGCGAACCCCAGAAACAGAACCACCCTCGCCTTCCACGCCACCCCGCTGCCCGAGTAGCTGAAACTATCAGCGGACAGCCGAGATTTCTCGACCGAGTTGATGATTAGCATCCCCAGGGTGGAAAAGATAAAGGGGAGCCAGTCGACAAAGGTTACGTGAACGTCCGAAGGGTTCCGGTGCGCGGACCAAACCGCAGAGTCGAGGAGGATGTAGAAGCCTAGGGAGAACTGAGAATAAGAAGGGGAGGGGGGGAGGGGGGAATGTTAGCGATGAATAAGGGAGTGGGAAAATAAAATATAAAGAAAGAAAGGGAGAGACATACCAAGCCGCCAGCAGCGTACACTCCAGCGTTGCGCGCCCAAACCGAATTGAGCCATTGCGGCTTTCCAAACTTGAAGAGACGATCTTCAGACATGTTGAAGTTCATGTGAGTCTGGCTGTATGACCGAGAGTTGCAGACTGTATCGTGTCCCAGGCAGCGAGTCGAGGCTGATTGGAGATGATCGAGACTGGAACAAACGGAAGCTGTTCGTCGCTGCGCGGAGGTCGAGTTTGTCAATACTTCAGCGTGATTGCAAGTGGGTTATATCGTGCTTGGAGTAGCAAAAACCCTTCTGTTGTTGGTGTTGTTGTCGTTGTCGTTGTCGTTGTCGTCGTCGTCGCTATGGATGCCGTCGTTGTCGTTGTTGATATTCGCTTGTTGGAGCTTGTCGACGCGGCTGGAGCCTCCCAAGATGACGTTTCGTTGGATGGAAGGCAAGCTGACCCCAGCCAAGCGAGACGCTGAAAGTGGAGCCTCGATCTCAAACTCGCTTGTGGCACGGGGAGAGGGGAGACGGTTTGCACGTGACACCCTTGGAGATGACCATTGAATCAAAGAGGCTCTCTGATCATTTTGCGTGACTTTCTCCCAATGTGCGTGGTAGGGAAATGCAAAAGAGAGATAAAATCAGTAAATTATTCGCTACACTATCTATCAAACTCCAACACAATCCCACCAACCCATAACATCCAGACGTCCGGAGCGTGCTATGCTCATCTATCTCTCCATAACCAGCCGGTGACTGTGTGGCTCTGTGCCCTCTACCTTACTGGTCGTCCCAAAAACGCCTCGAATAAAACAAAAGGTGATTACATCCCCAAGCAACATCCATAACCGCACCATTAGAAGTGAATCCTGTAACGAAGGCTGGAGCCTCAATTTCGCCTCTTGTTTTGCTCTCCTCCATCCTAAAGCCGAAAACGAGCTGCGAGAAGAGGACCATGATAATTACGTTTCTCCGCCATGCGCTGTACTTGAGATTCTGCAAATGCCCAATCCGGTCGTGCTCTCCGCGCCTTCTTCTTACCCCATTCCGTAATGTACAGTAAATCCGGAAAAGCAATCCTACTTCACTTCCCCTTCTCGTGCAAATCCTTCCCCCTCCCCCTCCCTCTCTCAAAATTCCACCAAGTGCGCAAGGCGAGAAAGGTTTGTTTTAAAAATTGTTATTGTACAGTTCGTACGTAGATAGTATGAGAAAATAAGCAATCCGTTTCAGAAACCAAAGCCAGATGAGCCCACGCCAAAAAAAAAAAAAAAAAAAACGCCAAGGAGATTCAGAAAATGCATACGCGAGAAGTCGGACGCATTGAACCGAAATTACTTTTAATGTTCTGATCGCGCAAGAAAGGTTGAGCGAGCGCCAGCATGCTATGCAGATGTGGGGGTCTGTCACATGCGTTTCATCACTCGTCGTCGTAACAGGTCGTCCTCTAAATCTCGATGGTCTTCATGGCTGTCTCGTCCTCTACCGCTGTTTGCTTGCTAGTGGCTGGGGAGGCAGCCGTCGTTGAACCGTTTGTTTGTGAATCTTTCTTCACCTCCTTGTTTGCGGCCTCTGGGGAACCGGCCTCGCCGTTCGCCGCAAGGGCCGCTAGCCTGGGTGCGTTCTCCTTGCTTTCCTCTCCGCTATGCCGGGGTGTAACCAACTCCATCAGGTTCTCGCCAGCCGTAACAGCGTTGGAGCCTGAAGCAGAGAGCGGAAGCTCCTCTTGTACTCTTGCCAGTGGGCTTGCCTTTCCGTAACCGGGTCTGTTGGGGCTTGCCATTGGTGATGCTGTGCTCAGTCTTTGCATAGATCTGCCGCGGGGCTCAGCATTCTGATCGGCCGGGTTAGCATAAGGCGAAGTGGGCGCGCTGGTTGAAGTAGGTCTCGGCGCCATAGACCTGCGCTTCTGGGCAGTGCGTCCATGTCTCTGGTCCGCCCTCCATCTCAGGATGTCCAAATACCCAGGCTCGACACGGGCACTCTTAAATTCACGCAGCTTGAGCTCGCCAGAATCTTCGTCAATAAACCACCTTCCGCTGCCGAGATCGTCCGCCACGGTGGCCAAAAGAGCGGCCCATGACCGAGCAACGACATATTTGGTGTCATAATCTCTGCCGAAAATGATAACCTGGCCCCATGTGCCCTTGGGACCTGGTGCGAGATCAACTGCCAGGTTGTTGCCGCCCCAATCGCGAACAAGGGGGATCCAGGCAGGATGCGAGTACACCGTCTGAATGCAGTTGGGGGGAACACTATCCTGGCGTGCCAATAAATCCTGTCTCCAGTTTGGGTTTTGAGGCGAAACGGGCGCTGAAGACGTGGCAGCCGAAGAGGACGAGGCGTGGCTGCTTCCTCCAAGTGTCTTGGATGGCATGGCGGGCCTGGGGTAAGAGGCCTCGAGCAAGAATTCTTGGTTGACCTTCCTCCAATTGTCCCATTCCTGTACTATTTCCTCGCAGTCGAGAAGCATCGAGCCGAAGATGATGCCTGTGGGCATGCCGCCGCGCTCCTGGCCGTCGTGAATGGCCAAAGACTCGCGAACGTCCTGGGGAAGAGAGCAATCCAGCTGGTGCTCAAGGTCGTTGAGATCGTTGATTGTGGATCCTTCGCAGAGTTGATCAAAGAGTTCGGGGTAATGTTCCTCGGCCCATCGATCTATCCTGGCCCACGAGCTGGCGACCGAAGGGGCCGGTGGCATTCCATCCTGAAATGATTGCATAGGGATCTCGCCCGTTGGACTCTGCGTCTCAAAAGCGTCACCGGCATTCGATCGCGCGCTCATTGAACGTAGACCGGGCGAATACGGCATGCCGGATCCAGGGCTCATGGGCACACCTGGGGAGAGAGCTCCATTGAATGAGGATTCGAAATTGGCTGAAGGGCGAGCGGATTCGTCGCGATAGGGCGATCGAATATCTGAGCGCGAATCTGAGGCAGTCGCTATCGAAGTCAACCCATCGCGTCCGTCCAAGTGAATGTGGCGTCCTGTCCTCTGGGGTGCGTTGAAATCCGAATCTAGGGCAACTGTCAGCAAAAAAACAGTCAGGGGCGGTGTATTGTTTGGGGAGTGTGCTGACGTCGGTCATAGCTGGTCATGGTGTGCCAGAAAGATCGGAAGGCGTCTCCTAAGCTGCATTCCACGGGGTGTCCTCGTCAGTACCTCATAGTCAACGGCAGAACGAGAGATGTGGTTGGGTAAACATACGATGCCATGCTGGGCAGATAGATAGCGTCGCCAACAGTGTTTTGGTGTTAGAATGAAAGATCGAGAGCTCGAGAAATCGCGTTCTTAACGAAGCGGTAAATATTTCGACGAGAGATTGGCGGCCGAATGCGAGCGGCGGCGCGCGCAACACCGTGTCGAAACTCGAAACTCGAAACTGGGCGAGAGAAAAAGGACGTAATTAATTAAAGGGTGTACAGGTGTGGCCGAGAATGTTGGTCTGGCGTCACAGCAGCAGGACGGCAGGCGATGAGCGGAAGGGGGAAGAAGAGAGCACCGAGATGCTGCTGGGGATCTCTTATTCAACAACGAAACAACAAAACGAGTGAGCAACGCATCTGCATGGGCAACAGCAATGATGTAGTGGAAGGCTGCAGAAAAAGGAGAAAAGTTCCAGACGCAGAAACGATGTCCACGGCCAATGCTTTTTCTTCAAAACGGTGAGCGGCCCCCCTGGCGACGGGCCCCAGCGACCACTTAATGGGAAGGGGGTGAGGCCCACTCGGTCGCAGATGGATGGTGGGGGGGCCGACGGGGCCTCCTGACTGGCTGCAGGGTGCAATTCTCATCAAGAAGGCATGAAAATAAATAACCACACTGCCGAGCGAGATGTTGCATTCATCCTTTTTCAGGTATAATTTGGTTCTTCCCCAACTCCTCCTGGCGAAACAAGTTTTTGTTTCCGCCGATCTGATTATGAGCAAACCGTTCCCGCTTGCCACCTGTCAAAAGGAAGGTTCAGTGTTCCATGACCATGCCGAAGAGCTCTCTCGCGTCTCTTTCGGATATTCGGGTGGAGAATTTGGTTTGCGGATGCCCCTGAATTGGAAATTGAAAGTTTTCCAGAAAGAAAGAATTTACAAAAATAGCTACCTGTATTTCTCTAACGTTTTCTTTTCTCGAATATCTCAAGTTTAATCTAAATTATCGGGTGCGTCTGACACACCACCTAAATGTATTCCTCCTCGCCCGTTCCTATCAAAACACTCGCATCCATGGGTGCTGTTTCAGTGACCGTATGAAAGTTACCGTATACCTTACACCTTGCTTGTGATGGGGGAACGGATGGGATGGCT
This sequence comes from Cladorrhinum samala, assembly GCA_033576145.1. Lineage (NCBI taxonomy): Eukaryota > Fungi > Ascomycota > Sordariomycetes > Sordariales > Podosporaceae > Cladorrhinum > Cladorrhinum samala. The sequence continues at coordinate 69,997 of MU865003.1, read as the reverse complement.
GCCGGGCAACGTCGGACGACATTCGAATCTGCACTAGGAGCGCTTTCCATTTTAGTGGCAGGTCCGATACCACTCCTCTTCAGCTAGACAGCGGTCTTGTCTTTGACCCCTGTGGGGGTTTATTGGCCGCTGTTGCCTTTCCGTACAACTGAAAAAATCAACATAATCATCGGATTCCAGTCCGTTGGAAAGGACACATGATGGTCGGGCGGTGCTATGATGGCACAGATCCAATCCTGGGGCACGCATTCCTTCACTGCTCCATACCCCGCAATTTAACAAACTTGTGATCGGCGGCTGCGCTTCGGCGGCGGCTTTCACAACCTTGATGCTGCTGCTTCCACAGGACCACAGCAACCTGCGTCGCCACTCGTTTTGATTTCATGAGAGCTGATGTGACCACACGTTATATATATATAACGTTTGCCTGTCAAACACAGAGGCAAATGTCGGGCCAGGCGGCATCCGGCCAACCCTCAAAGCGGCCCGCGCATGCATTATCACCAGATTCGCCTCACCAACTTAGCTGCAGGTATTGCCAGCCTCTGATGACAAGCTACAGCCGTAGGGGCAGTCCACCTTTTGTTGGCGCCCTGATCACTCTTACACCGCAACGTTCGTCAAGTATACACATATATTCAATTTTCAATTCGACAAATCCAAGGCTCATTTGTGTGCCACAGATCCATTAAGAACCGTACAAGATGCACCCTAGTCATTCAACTCCCCGGATACTATTGTTTCTGCTCATGGGTGGAAGTATCCATCACGAAACGGGGTAGTTTGATGAGTTGGAGGGCTTGGCTTTGAAATAAGGTAACGACTAGCAAGCAAATACGAAGTGAAGATAATTACACTTCCAAGGTTAGATAGATGATTACCTCGCATCTCGTATACTCTACTTGATCCAAAAGGGTAGCTTCCCTTATAAAACAAGAAGACAAGAATACAACCCGTAAGCTGGCTCAGCCATATCCACACAGATTCTTCGGTCATCAGAACTCATCTTGCGGGTGGTAGGTACTGCTGGTCATAGGCTTAAACGGCTGAAGGGTTGTTTTAGTTGGGAAGAAAAAAAAAATCAGGGACGTTGAGAGCATTACTAGAGTGAATCTGCCAAAACGTAGAGTGGAGGGGGTTTCAGTTTAACGAAATGGGGCATAGGCTCTTTTATGCAAAACTTTCGTACTGAATCAACAAAGACCTTGCCGATGTTGATGTTGCAGGGAGAACAAAAATGACGCTATATGGTGACGAGACGAGGTGGTTGTCAAGAATGCTGTTCAGCCTCAAAGTCAGTGTACGTATCGTCATGATATACTATCCCAGAGCTCCTCCTAATGTTTGTTGGTGGCATGGGCTGCCCTTCCCCCTCAGGCCGAATCCTGAATGCTCCAATCGTCTGTGACTTGTAAAAGAAACAGCAGCTGAAACTGACGTTGGGATCGTTTCTATATACTTGTTGGCCTAGTGAGATAATCCCTTTTCCTAGTTTTGACACTTAACCCATACCAGGGTCAATTGTTAACTGGCTGGTGGGTTATATTCATTCAAGCATTATTCTTTGTTTTCTACGCAAAATACGAGACTAAGTTAGTTCTTCCTCATCAGTGAACCGTGCTGAATGTATCTAAGCTCGGTTCTCGGATATGTATCTACTGCCAATCCAATATAAATAACTTCCACAACGTTTGGCAACTCCCTGGCCTTGGAATCTCCATGTCACATACCCCATATTTACATGCTAGATGATCGGCTGACACTCCGCACTAGGTGGCAAGGTATAAGTAAGCTATATCCCAACATGACATGGAGATCTTGCCGAGAAACTCGCTAACACAGTAAAGCTTAGAGGCTTGAAATCTAACGCCCCGCTGCATCAGGCGAGTTTCCGTGCATCTTACCTTAGATTCGCAGAGCCTCTATTGCTTAGGCTCGAAATTAGCAGATGCTAGATATATCGTCATCCCCAACCTGCCCGAAAAGAGATTTCAGAGAAATTTAAAGTTTTTAAAACTCGCTGAAGGTTGTCGCGGCGGTGGGCTAATCTAGTTGGCAATGGACGCATGCACACTTTACCGGCGGGATGAAGGTGTGTGGTTGGAAGGGTGTTTCCTGTTCGGGCACTTACACGAGTAAGTTACCACAACAAACCTGGATTGGGGCGATTACTTGATGGTATTGTCCTATAAATTTACGGAAATTATACCGTTCTATTTATAGCAAGGGTAAAAAACTTCGACCTCACCAACCGCAATCACCGCATTGTGATATTTACAGGTTTACCTACTCCTCTTCCACCCTCGTGATGCTAGGTGAAGGTTTGCCAACCATGGACAACAAATGGGGCTCAGTTTCCAACAATAAACGGTTGGCTGGATGGCCGAGTGGTCTAAGGCGGTAGACTCAAGATTCAAGATCTTACTCAGAACAATCTGAGAAGCATTCTACTCTCGAAAGAGGCGCGCGTTCGAATCGCGCTCCAGTCATTATCTTTTGCACTCCTGATCTACAACCCTTGCTTGCAATTTTTTTGAAATTTTTCAACCAAAAGAGGCAAATATTAAAATTCTAATTGTAAAGAATTCACAATGCTACATTTTTATTGCTTTTATTCCAACTTCTTGCTGCGCCTTGATCAAGACATTCCACATGCAACCTTTGCAGCAGAAACGGGTGGAAAGGTTTGAAATTTCCCCACTTGTCCCTCTCCAATCCCCTCCATCCTGCAGAGAGATGGCAGGTACAATCCAACCCTTAAATTTTTTGTTAGCTTGTGACTTCTGACATGGGTGTTCTCGAGGGGCAGGTCCAAAGGCAAAACCTGTCCTCTAGCCAATTATTGGGCGAAACTAGCTCCTTGGGAGTCACGAGCTAACAAATATTTAAGGGTTGGATTGTACGAGCTGTCTTTAATCCGGAAATCGACCACGTCATTACAAGAACTTGGTAACTGAGTGAGCATGGAATGGGTGGTAAACCGAAAAGCCCAGCCTGGTAGCAAGCAAGCTAAATAAACTCAATCAATCCCCATATGTCTCCCCGTGATCTTCAGGGATCATCCCATTTCGCGTGATTTGTATGCCACAAACAACCAACCCACTCCAATTGCATCCAATCTACAAAGTCCAACCAATCGGAAAGAATCCCCACAGCTTCTCGTTCGACTTACACATTCACCATGCCTGTAACGACAGCTACCCCTAACGCTCCAACCACAGCCACCAAGGATGACACCACATCGGACCTCAGCAAGCAATATGACACCCCTCTCGGGATCGCCCATACAACAATGCAGGCGCTCAAAGACCGAATCAAGCTGCATTATGACTTGGCCAGCGACTACTACCTGAGCTTATGGTATCTTGACCCTTCGCCCCCCCCCCCCCCTTTTCATTCCTTCCCCTCCACCATATTCGCCCACGACTCACAATCATGTCAGGGGCGAGCATATCCACCATGGCTACTGGCCAACCGACGACTCAAAGTCGACAGAAAGCAAGGAAACCGCTCAGTTAAACCTTATCCGTCTCCTCCTCGAAATCTCCTCACTGTCTCCATCCCCATCTCAGCCCCTCCGAGTCCTAGACGTAGGCTGCGGAATCGGTGGTACTTCCCGTTACCTAGCCTCCGAGCTTGGATGTAGCGTCACAGGCATCACAATCTCAACTAAGCAGGTAGAGATTGCAAAAAGACTTTCCTCTTCCTCTTCTGAGATTGCGGGGGATTATATTCCCCACGGTAAAGGAGAAGTTAGGTTCATTGAGCTCGACGCCGAGAAGATGGGCGAATTCTTCAAGGACGACAAGAGATTCGACGTAGTTTGGATCTCGGAAGCGTTGAGTCATTTTCCTGATAAGGAGCTGTTCTTCCGGAATGCGCACAAGGTGTTGAAGAGTGGTGGGAAGTTGGTGTTGGCTGATTGGTTCAAGGATGCCGGGCTGGGTGAGAAGGAATTCGACGCTGATATTAAGCCCATTGAAGGTAAATCACGAGGAGGATGCTGCGGCAAGGCTATGGGCTGACAAAATGATACAGACGGGATGCTGCTGCCGCCGTTGTGTGCACAGGAGGACTATGTCCGGCTAGCGGAGCAGGCTGGACTCACAGTGTTCGGTGGCCCCAAAGATATCAGCAAGGATGTCAGCAAGACGTGGTGAGTTGTTTCGGACCTGCTCATGCTGTAGAAGAAGTGATGTGCTGACTGGCGATAGGGATATTTCATGGTCGTTGGTCCAGAACCCTTCGCTCTGGGCGTTTGCGTTCAGCCAGGGCCGTGATGGAATTGCATTTCTGCAGGCCTTCCGGGCGATGAGGAGAGGATATGCGAATGGTAGCTTCCGCTATGCGGTCATGGCGTTCGTCAAGGCGTAATCTGCAGAGACCAGCAGAAGAGAAAAGGAAAGAAGATCTAGATCCCCCAAACATATTTTGTGCAATTGCCCCCTATTTAGAATAGACCTGAAAAGGCAATAGAATTATATGACCAAGTTATTGTTTCCCCTTGCCGTTTTCACCAGACACCGGAATATGGATATCATCTCTTTGCGCCCTTTCCTCTCGTAATTACTAGATCGAAACCATCGCCTAGTTCTCCTGTGCGTCCCATGTTTTTGGCAGCTTCCCAAATAGTCCCGCCGCTCCGCCTTGTTGTTTCATTCGTGCGATCCTAAACCGAGATCTGCAGATACATTGTTTTTTGTCATCGTCTAAATAATCCTACATCCAAACACCCAAACGCTCGTTTATGCGCCGCCGACGAGGATGTTGTTAAGGGGCACGTGAACTAAAGAGTGAAGTTAATAAGCGTTCGTTCTCACGGTCCCTAGTGCGCAAAATCATACTGAGCTTGACGAAGTAGCCAACGGCACCCATGACTATTGCAAAAAAAGTTAGCCAGGTGTCTTCAAGCGTCCAAGAGGCTCGAACGGGGGGATTGCTTACTGAGGAAACCAACACCAACAGCCTGGGAGATCTTGATGAATTCCTTGCGATCGGCTAAAATGATATCACCATGTTAGCATGCTCCTTGTCGCAATGCGATGAGGGGAGGGGGGTGGACGAGACGCACGCTTCTGGGCCCTGTTGATGAACTGAACGCCGTCCCTGAGGAACTCGCGGGGGACGTCGAGGATCTCCTGAACCTGGTCGGACATTGTGAATGAATGGTTTGGTTGTGAAATAATTAAAAAAAGGTATATCGTCGTGGGATGGATGAATTGAAAGGCGTCAAAAATGCAGATCGTCAGAATTTCGTCGAAGAGCAAGTTGGATGCGTCGTCGCGTGGGCAGGTTCAGTAAATTGGAGAGCTGGCTGCAGCCGATGTGCCACATCGCCTCAAGAATTAGCGTTGCGCGCCTCGGGGCAAGCCGTTCTGTGGTGGTCTGTGCTTTTGCTGTCTGGACTCTTGGGCGAGTTGTGTGGAACAGTTTCTCCCAGCTGTCAGGGACAGGTTTGGCAGCTGGTTGCTCCTCCAGCTGAGCTGCCCACCGTCATCAGCTTCTTTGATCCAGCGATTTGGCCTGCACAAGTGAATTATCACACATTCATTGGATTCATATTTCAGCAGCAATCCATCAGCGATGAGCCAACAAATTCAAGCAGAGGAGATGGCGACCCCCTTGGGCCAAACAACATCCGCAGCCCCGGCCATTGAGCACAGAGCAATGACTGGAGAGATAAATACCCTACTGTTCCAACTCCCATTCCTTTGGTATTTATCAATCAAAAGCTCTGGGACATTCCCGATTAATACATTACCTTGATCGACATGTGCGTCTTTTCAGCCAGCCATGGGCATGGGGCTTTCCGGCGCAAGTTCCCCAACCCGGCATCCACTTCTCCGGCAAACGCGATGAGGAGCTCTATTAGCAAGCCATGTGGAGCAATAAACACCACATCACCAAGCCCCAGGGAAACTTGTACCATTGCCGAGCTGTAATCGTCGTCGCCCAAAGAGGCAGGGCCGCAAACCTAAGGTGCAGAAGGACCGAATCACAGCATCTCAAAAACTCCAGTGCTGAGACATGCAGCTGTTAGTTTTACACTAGCTAACGAGCTTTTCCATTGGACTCGTCGAAGGCATTCAGAGGAAGAGCTGTCGCGGATAATTACCCTGCACTCTAAGCGGTGAGATCTCGACAATCGTCTACTACAGTTTGTAGATGGCCGTCTGCTAAGCCTTCGATTTCCGGAAATGATCTCCAGTTATATGGTCCAGGTTCAAGAGGAGGGATCCTGTGCGGCATGGTTCTTGTTGATGAAGTCGGGTGCGATAGTACCCGCAATGAAGGCCCACCAGTCCGGTGCGGCCACACTTTTTGGCCGCTCGGCATGGGGTGGCCGACTGTTGGAGTCTTGGACGATGACACCGATCCCAAACGGTCTTGTCTTTGAGGTCGACAGCAACGTCAGGTTATGTGGGAGAACCCAGGACAAAAGGACAGCTTGGCCAAGTCAGCCAAGCAAGTCTGTAAGTCCACAGGCCGCCGATCACCAAGCGATGCGGAATGCAGCCAGCAATATAGGGCGTGATGCATGCCCAGATGCTCTACAAACTGCAGGCCATTTGCCAACCAATAACCCCTCATTCCGTAGTCCCGCATATCCCATGTAGCCGTGGCGCCGTGGGACTACGAGGAACTGACGACAGGTAGTTGCCCCCCGGAGGCAATGCCCAAACTTGCATCATGTTAGCTTCTACGCATGGTCAAAAGCATGCTAGACCCCCGAACAATTCTGCTCCCATTCTTTTGTTCGCGATTTCCCGTCAACTCGTTCCTATCTTTACCGTTCTTTGTCTCCACACAAAGGGCATTTTTTTCTGCCGTTGTTCCGAAGAAAACGCCATCCGCCATCTCAGCCAGTCAAAGGAGGGCTTTGTTTGGCCAGGACGAAACAACAATCGCTTGATCCCCTCTTGGTCGGCGCTACTGGGCCTGCCGCGCGCCTCATTCATCGCCTGAACCAGGGCTCCGCCCCACATTTTAACCTCTGTCAAGGTGAGCCAAACCGAGCTTCTCAACCAGTCGATGCTTTTCGCTTGCGTGACTTGAGACCAAACACCCAGAGATCTCCGAACAACTCGAAAGTTCTTTCAAACGCAAATGCTCTGGACTGGATCCAACGGGATGGTAGTTCCGCTTTTTCGTTCGTGAATTTGTCTATTCCTATGGAAAGGGTCGTGGTATAAGACTTGATTCGGGCCTTCCAAGTGGTCGGCCGTTGACAATGGTCGTTGTCGAAGATCAAGCTTCCCTAGTGGGCGTCCATTTGGTTTCCTTTGTCTCGGTCAACTTCATATAATCACATACACGACCCCCATGGTCTGTACTACACCTTCCTGACGAATTGCTCATTCTCGAATCACGCTTTTTTTCCCTTCAACTTCATTGGGTTTACCTGGTGTATACCCCCCCCCTTCAAACCTAATTTTTTAATCCCGTTTTGGGCGTTTTCCTACATTTTCCCTTTTTCTTTGCGATCAACAACACGTACTGGCGAGGTAGTCGGTCTATCCGAGGTCATCTGTCCCCAGCCACGTCAAGCAACCCCAGCTCCACAGTTGTGACTGGGCAACTTTTTCTCTCTAAACATTTAGATCTTCCGACACTTCCCCCCCCCACAGACACCTACTAAAGCCTCGCCCATCATGCGTAGACCAAGATTCGGAAACTCTCGTTCGTCTTCACCGAGCTGGAGTATACAAGACGACATGGCTGCTCCTAGGAGCCCGACGCAGATGTCTGTTCGATACAGAGATACTGGATTTCCGGAACCCTTTTGTGGCAGTAAGTATTGAGAATCTGTATCAACCTCCTTTGTGCTAACTCTTGCCTCTTAGCCCGGAACACTTCTCTTCCGCACCCTGACGCCAAGATCGGCCCTGATGCCTTCATCACAGAGGACGATGTAAATGTTACCAGAGCCCTCCTCCGACACCGAATGACTTTCAAGGACCAAGCACACCAACAAAGCCGCTTTCCCAGTCTCCATGGTCGTTCTTTGAGTGAGGTGTCGGACGGGGGTGCATTTTCAAGACCCGATCGTTTTGCTGTCACACCGATCCGCGAGGGAGTCGAGTCTAGGCCCACGACAAAGGAGGACCATAGTGTGCATAGCTTTTCAGATTCCTCGGATGGGAATAGTAGCAGGGCGCCGGATTCGCCCAGTCATGGCTTCAGGGAGGATCCAAGGGATGCAGTACGGGACGCCAGGGGCGGGAAGCGAAGGCGACGCCGAAGCAGTTTCTTTGGGAGGCTGTTGCATCGGTAGAAGGGCAACCGCCATAGAATTAAGACGACATCATACCGCATCAGATTTCACGACTGTGCGGGATCACGAGAAATCTCACCCAAGTCATTTGGGAATGCATTTTCAGCGAGGAGTACTGGCTTTCTCAATTTACGACTAAACGAGCATACACGGGGCGCATGGAAAAGGAACAATACAGTAATTATTAAAGGGCACAAGGCAGGGTGGACAGGAGAATTGGAAACTTGTCTGTTTTTTTTTTCAAAGGATTGGGAGGTTGGGAAAACCAGGTCATTCACTCATTTCATCATCGCTTCGTTATCGAAACACAACAAGGAAGTGGAGAGGCCATTAGACTGGAAAACCTGGCATTGGCATGCCGCGCTTCGTCTGTTTTGAAGCAGTTTTGGTTTCTTTGCGCTATCACTATGAAACCTAGGAGCAGCCGCATTGATATTGGAGCAGAGCCTGGACTAATTAGGACTGTCGTTAAATAACAAATGTATTCGCACCAAATATTGGGGTTCAAGGATTGAATAATTGAAGGCTTGCTGCACATGAACCTGACGCAGTTGTTGAATTCATAGTTAACCCCTCGCTGCTTCTGTATTCTCGCAAAGGCCTTTCCTGAAAACCAAAAAAAAATGAGACAATCAGGGGGCCTCGTTCATTTTTGCCCGCTCTGCCTTAAAACAACAACTATAAATAACATCTCAACTACTGTGACCCCTTTTCGCCTATTCGTTCGTCCCATTTACTTCCTCACCCCTTTAGCTTCCCCGGTAAGTGCTATAGCTGTACGGCGCCAACAACAAAGGAACATGATATCTCTGGCCCTCGGCAACAGTGAAGACCACGACCACCTCAGGGAAGAATGTCTTGTCTTCCCCGCCAAAGTACGCGGCCGTGTCGAAGGTGAGCGTCCAGCGGGTGGTTCCGGACAGACTGGTGAATATGTCTTCCAAGGTATAGACGGGCACTTCCCCCGAGGAAGTTGCCGAGGAATAGGGGAGCCAGACCTTGATCCGGCCGTCCTCGTCAGTTTGGGACTCGAAGACGGGGCCTGGGGAGAAGGTGGACGGGGAGGCGAGGGAGAGCTTGACGCGGACTGAGCGGGCGGGAGTGCCCTTGGTTGTGTCCAGGATGTGGCAGGTTATGCGATCTTTTTGGTCTGACATTTTTGACTGGAGAGGAAAAGGAAGATGTGTGAGTGTACTGTCTGAGAAGTTTGGAAGAAAGGGTGACTTACATATTCGATGAGAGTTAGCGGTGATGTAGGCTGATCTGTTTTTGGTGCTGGTGGGGTGTGTTTGGATGAATGGGATAGCTGCGGGGTTTGTTGAGCGAGGACAGGAGGGGCTTAGGTGGTAAAGGCAATGTTGAGTAGGTACTGAGGGGTGCTAACAAGCAGTACAGCAACAAATGGGGGAGGGGGGGAGGAATGAGATTATTTATCTACGATTTCGAGAATCGATATCAACTAATAATCGATCTACAATACCTTTTGCACGACACACACCACCTCAGGGCCTACATGGGGTCCAGATCCACACTTTTTGCTCTCAGGCAGAGGACCACGGGGGACTCAGCCCCGCCGTCAAGCTGGGTATCAGCGCATCGGTGTCTGCCGCTGTCCGTTGGACGCCGCCGGCGCTCTCTTTAGGATCTTCTGGCTGCCCATTTCCGAAAAGATTGTGTACCCATGTACGCTATACATACATACGGTTTGTGTCACTGAAGAAAAAAGGCGTAAATAGAAACATGGTTCTGCGTATACAGGCAGATCTCTGACGAGCCCATCAAAGACTGAAGATTAAGTGTACAGCACACCCCATCTCAAAGCTTCCTTCGAAGACTATCGATCTGCCTGAAAGCGGCGAGAGGAGAAAACTAGCAATCTAGCTTCCAAGGTTTGAAGAACAGCTCACCTCAGCTCATCCCTCTTCTAGAGATTGCCGGCTTCAGCTTGGGGCCGAAATGATAGCAGGTGGCAATCGATGCGTCCAGTTGAGGAAGAAGCTGGGAAAGCTTAATAGTGGCACAGCAAAGAGCGTACAACGCAGGCAGTAGACAAACCAAACGAGACAGGTACCCCGCCATTGTGTCCTGGCGTGCCCAGAACCCTTGCCGATTTACCCCACCATGGAAAGTTGATAAGTGACGTTGGGAACAGGGGAGTGGCAGGCCAGACCCAGCGCCAATCCGAGGTGACTGTGGGCTTCTAACTGTTTCCAGAAGACCCCGGTTTGGGATTTTGGGACTCGACAGCAACGGCGCCTCGATATTGGGGAGACAGCAACCACGAAAAAAGTTCGTGTCTTGACCTCTTCCATTTCTCTATTCAGATTCCCAGACACATCCCCTGCTCTAGCTGTTCTCGTTACAAGTAAACCCCACCATACAAAGACATACAAAGTCAAAGCCTATAATTCCAATCAAAAAATGGCTGCCTTAGTCAACGTCGACGACGACACCTTGGAGCCAACGCTCCAGTCCATCCTTGACCAGCGCAGCCTACGATGGATCTTCGTTGGTGGAAAGGGTGGTGTAGGCAAGACCACCACTTCCTGCAGTCTTGCCATCCAGCTGGCCAAGGTCCGCCGCTCAGTCCTGCTCATCTCGACGGATCCTGCCCACAACCTCAGTGATGCTTTCAGCCAAAAGTTTGGGAAGGAGGCTCGTCTCATTGACGGCTTCGAAAACCTGAGTGCCATGGAGATCGATCCCAACGGCAGCATTCAGGATCTCTTGGCCGGCCAGAACGAAGACTCTGCTGGAGGTGACATGGGAGGCATGGGCAACATGATGCAGGATTTGGCATTTGCAGTATGTGGACATGCCCCCTTCTTAGTCTGGATAGCCTGACTAACCCGCCTCTACAGATTCCAGGTATCGACGAGGCCATGTCCTTCGCCGAAGTCCTCAAGCAGGTCAAATCCCTATCTTACGAGACCATCATCTTCGATACCGCGCCAACGGGCCACACTCTTCGATTCCTTCAATTCCCCTCAGTTCTCGAGAAGGCCCTTGCCAAGGTCTCCCAGCTCTCGAGCCAATACGGTCCCCTCCTCAACGGTTTTCTCGGAAACAACGGCACCCTTCCCAACGGCCAGAACCTCACAGAGATGATGGAGAAACTTGAGGCTCTCCGCAGCACCATCTCCGAGGTCAATACGCAATTCAAGGATGAGCGCCTGACCACGTTCGTGTGCGTCTGCATTCCAGAGTTCCTTTCTCTGTATGAGACGGAGCGCATGATTCAGGAGCTGTCCCAATACCACATTGATACGCACAGCATTGTCGTCAACCAACTGCTCTTCCCCAAGCCTGGGTCGGACTGCGAGCAGTGCACCGCCAGGCGACGCATGCAAAAGAAGTACCTAGACCAGATCGAGGAGCTTTACGATGAGTTCAACGTCGTCAAGATGCCACTCCTTGTCGAGGAGGTCCGAGGCAAGGAAAAGCTGGAAAAGTTCAGCGAGATGCTAGTCAAGCCTTTTGTCCCGCCCGCATAGGGGGGCCCTCCTTGATGCAGCTGGGGTCTGCATGCGAGTGGAATGTCCATCACTTGGATGTCGGGCACGAGCAGCAAGGTAAAGGGGGCTCAGAGGACGAGGCGTTATCTAAGTAATGAGCGGGACAGATTTACAATTAGAGCAGAAATGCAAGGTGAATTTCAAGGAGCCACCATCACCAATGGATTCATCGCCTATGACGATAGACGGATTGCCAGTATTTGCCAACAAATTTTCATGATGCGAAGAGCGACACGGTCACCAAGAAGGAAGAAACCATGAATGCTGATATGAATGTCACTTGGATGAGCATAAACAGACGCTTAATGAGTGGCATAATACTATCATAATCCTTGGAGGGTGCTTAGAGTGGTCTTATCCGGTTGAAGATCACAGTGATGGGAATGCCTCAATGGCTAGCCCGGACAAAATCTTGCTAGCTAATCGTGCAGCTATGATTAGATTTGACGACAAAGGAGAAGCCTACTAAGCCGCAACGAGGGTGTTGGAAGATGACTGGAAACTTAACGGTACCAATAGGTGTAATAAGTCAATTATCATGCTTTGCAATGAGATATTTGGTGGATCAGGCAATGAGGATAGCCTGATACGATGGACCACGGGGTGCGCGCTGCTGTATGGATATGAGGCTGCGAAAGTTACCAAATGAGGTGGAGTGAAAGTACAAGAATTGTCCACGAGTGAGGAAGGAAACATACAAAGAGATATTCGGAAGGTGAAAAAGGAAGGCTTTTGAGATGTATGAGCAGTGGGCAAAAGGATGATTGGATGTTGACGCAGTGCGTGGCTCGAGGGCAGGCGACTTATAAATTCAAGCCTTTTTTCCCCCTTGGACACAGCTGGATAGATACAAAAAAGTATTACATCATTGAGTTTTGCTGCTACTATGTGAGGAGCGAGAGGAAAGGAGGATGTTGTAGCTAGAGACGAATGTTGTTCTTGAACAACGGCAAAGTAACCGGAGGGAACATTTCTTTGTCTTTTTGTTGTTTACTTCCTTGGTGGAGAAGTTTCCCTTGTTTTATGAACCACCCGCAACGAGACTGGAATATCTATCTAGGTGCCTATCTAGATAGATAGTCTGTATAACCAAACTTCTATTTCAATTGGTCTTGATCAAAAATGATTGATCCGGTGGCTAAGCGAGGACGTCAATAATTGACCATACACATATTCAACTCCCTCCTCTCCCCCCCCCCCCCTCTCTCTCCCCACCTCCTTTTTTTTTTTTTTTTTTTTTTTTTTGGTGTTGGCACTGTAAATAATAATTACTTCTCCCCTTGTGGATTAGTTTTTAACTTCCCTGACGCTTGCAAGTTTTTGCGTTTCTCCCCTTACTTCCTTACAGATGATGGGCTGAGATTGGGTGTCAGGGGGGTTTGTAACTCGATCGGGAGTGGTGCTGCGGTTCTCTGCAGCCAAGGGGGACCGGTTTTGGCAAAATGTGAGGCCGTGATGAATAATTGATTCGCCATTGAGCAAGGTTAGATGAAACAGGTAGGCTTTCGGGGTGGTTCAGTTAGGTCAAGGGGGTGTAAGGGAAAAACAAGTGAGGGCGAGAATAATGGAGGCAAGTATGGTGGCCAACGATGTGTGTAATGTACAAATATATGGCATGCAATATGCAAGATTGGGGAGTTTTTGGCGTTTGAATACTTTGCTGACTATCACAGAATAAAATGTAATTGACAGCCGGTAAGGACAGTGCCTAAGAAATCCGTACGCGCGTGTTTTATCCCACAATGCTCTGGATTTTCGTCCCAGTCGTGTTGTGAAACTAATGCCCCCCTCCTTCCTCCAAATTTTATCATACAAATGAGTGGAACCCGTGTCCTCCTCCTACCCATATCCCACCACTTTCCTCGAGCCCCTGGTCCCTCGAAAACACCAGTAGTAAAAAACCCCCAAGAAAAAAAAAAAGAAACCTAAACAAAGAGCTGATATCGCTGAACGCTATGCTTAAAATGAAAACAAGGTAGATGTTGTACACAACACGTTGAAGAGCAGCAACGCCGGCTTACTCTTTGCCCCCTGAAGATGAGGGGAATAGAAGCATGTAAGCTTCAAACGTGTATGTAGACGCGCGCAGAAACCTCAATAACTCCGAGTCAACTAGATCCATCGCCATGGATGAAGTGAGATAGAGCGAGTGAGTGCGGGTGTCGGGGTGTCTGAATGACCAGGCTCAACCCATCCAGACAAACCCAGAGGCAAAACGGCAAAACCAAAAAAAGGGGAGATATCATCGGAGAGCCAATCTCCCCCCCCCCCAAACAAGAATAAAAACATAGACCAATCCTTGCCCGTACCTGTCCGCTCTCAAGCCAATAATGCATATGCGTGTGTGGTTGTCGTTCAATCGTAACTTTTATCTCCATCTCTGCCGTGAAACGGGTGCTATACATCAAGACATGAAGCGAGCGGAATGAATCACGCTGCGGCTTCAAGGGCTCGCTCCCGAGCCATCTTCCTCAACTCCAGCACCCCGATAATACCAGACTGCCTCAACCTCTCGAGAATCATGCGCATACCCTCACGGCTCTTCCCGAGTTGGTCCTGCGTTTTGGTCGAAGCAAGGCTCTCAATACTCCGTTGAACTCCGCGAGCTCCGAGCCGAGCGAACCAGCCTTGCCCTGCGCCAGCCTCTTCCTGAACAGGGACAAGTGCTGCTGATACTGCCCCAGGTTGTTGATTACTATGGTTTGTCCCGAGCCTGTCACGAATCCTCTCGCCCAGCCGCGAGCGGAACACCACCTTGGTTTCAACCTCTGTGTTATCGAGCGTCTTGATCTTTGGTATGGCGTACGTCTGCCTCTCCACTACCTGGAGCACGCCCACAAAATTCAGATTGCGGCTATCGGTCGTCATCCACCCCTCACGCATGTCGACGACGCTCGTTTCGAGAATGTAGGAGGACTTGTCGGTCGTGCCACCGGTCAGGGTGCTGGGGAGGAGTTTCATGATTGCGGGCGGGAGACGGGTCTTCTTCTGGTGGATGCGGGTCGTGTGCAACCGACCAGTTTCGGGGTCTATGTGGGAGGAGATGGTGTCGGTGCTGAGGACATGGCTGGCGAAGGGGTTGAGCTGAGGGGAGCAATACCGGAGGAAGAAGGCGAGAGTGACGGTGGGGAAGGGGTGGTTGTAGGTGTGGTTGGTGGTGTGTGTGAGAACCATTTTTTCCTTGTTCTCCTTCAAATACTCTTGCTCTAGTTTTTCTTATCTCGACGTTCAGGTCTGCAAATTCGAAAGTCTGCTGGGCTGGGTTTCTAAGGCTGTCGGGGGCCGTGTGGCGATCGCAAGGAAGCTTGGATCCTCGGACGCGGGGGAGGCGAAAAGCTGAGGCTGCAATTGGTTTGAATGTGGCGGGAGGGACGTGGTAATTGGGATTCGTTCGTAGGGAGACAAAGTTTGAAAAATCATGCAAATGCACGTGTGAGGAGCCCTACTCACAATCGGGCAAAAGAGACGGACATTGAGATTTGCCAGAACCTTAAGAATCCGAAGAGTTGTAGTCTGGGGTTGAAGCGGCCTGTTCCTGAATTTTGAGGGGAAAAAAAAAAGGTTAACTCGCTCAGCGGGGCCCGGTCACTTCGAAAAATGGAGAAGTTGGCTGCTTGAGGATTGAGGAAGAGGTGAAGAGGGGTAAAAGAATCTGCCCAATTGACGGATTGGACTGTGGTTGATATTTTAGAAAGGACGGTGGCTAACTGCCCGTGAGGGGAACACGGGAAACGCAACTCTGACGATGATCATCGGCTCACCCCAAAGTGCTCTCCTGCGCTTTTGAGTGGCCCGTGGCATGGAATTCATCGAAGCCTTTCGAGCCGAGCATCATTCTCGCACGATTTCAACGGTTGAAGCGGGTACCTTGAGAAGCAACAGTTCACTGGGTTACAACCTGGTTTTAACTGCAAAAGACTTGTTCAATATATCACCAAGATTCCATATTTTTAGAGTAAACAACAAATAAAACCATGCAAATTCAAAAATAAACCACCATTCTCATTTAATCGCATTCCCACTTCTTCCATTTTTCTTGCCCTGATAGCGCCTTGCGTAACTGCATCAACGGGCATCTGGCGAGCTTTCCCCGATCTGTCGACGTGTTGTGCCTGAAATTCCAGGCGCAACGGAACGCTTCCTTGGACTCGCATTAGTCACCCAGCGCGTTCGTTCTTGTCCCTGGCAAACCTTAATAAGTGAGCTCCCTCAGCCAACCAACTTCTCAGACACTCCGTTTTCGTTCTCCATTCTCAATGCCTGCAACGACACCAGAAGTCTTTGCACCCCGACTGCGATAGCGACCGCTCTTGCAAATCGTCCATCGCGAGATCTTTGTCGCTCATTTTTCTAGTTTTCGGCACTAGCCGTGCAAACCGGTTTTCTCTTTCACCTTCACCTGCTGCGCGCCAGACGCCCCGCGCCACCATTGAACGAACAAAGCGCTGCCTGGTTTTTCCAGCGGACCGGCTGAGAGCAAGACGACACGTCAGACGATCGCCTCGACACCTAATCTTCATCACAGGAACCTCCTAACCATTCGACTTCGAGCCATCGCCGGTTTTTTTGTAGGCCTGGGATTTCTTTTCTTTTTGGCTTCTGGCTGATAAAGAGTACTGAAGAAAGTCGCTGGCAAGTGGTGGTTTGGTACAGTTGCGGGAGGGTACTGTTGCGATTTTCGCTGCTGTTCAATTGAGTTTGAGCAGGCTGCCGAGGTTTCGCGCATGGGTCTTTGTACTTTTTCCTTTTTATTCATCGCTTAACCTCCATTCAAAAACTGTGTCTGTCTCTTTTGAGAACAATCAGAATTGATTCCCATCCATATTTCTGGGTTTGAGGAAAGAAGAAGAAAAAAGAAAGAAAGAAGAAAAAACAAAAACAAAAGAGAGCGAACTTCATCACCTGTTTTAGGGGATTCCAAGATCAGAAGTACTCGGTGCTCTACCCCATTTCACATTGTGCGAAATAGGTCTGAAAAGAAGAGACAGAGCCTCGGCTACAAATAAGTGTTTCCTCTTCCTAACATACAGCATCCCTTTTCGCACTTGGTTTGTGGTATCAGCGCCTTTCAGTTGCGCCAACGTAGGGCGAGTATTACTCAACGCAAGCAGTCACCATGGCGTCTTCGGTCTTTTTCAAGTTCAAGTCTTCAAAGGAGCCCACGCGTGTCGAGTTTGATGGAACGGGCATCTCTGTCTTCGAGTTAAAACGTGAAATCATTCTACGCAGTGGCCTTGGTGATGGAACTGACTTCGAGCTTGTCATCTACGCCGACGATGCCTCCAAAGAAGGTAAGCTGCACCACAGTTCATCACCTAATAGAATAGTGCAACGACTAACCGAAATACAGTTTACGACGATGATACGACGATTATCCCACGATCAACCACTGTTGTTGCCCAGCGCATGCCGCCCAAGATCCCTGGCAGAGGCGGCGCTGCTCGCTACGTCTCCGGCAAAATGCCTGTACATGCAAAGAATTCGTCAAGGAGAGAACAGGCCCCCAAAACTATGGCAAAGAACCAATCCAGCACGTTAGCCAAGTTGAGCAGCGCCATGACAGAAGAGGAGAAAATGGCTGCGGTGTTCCAGGCACAGACAGAGCACTTCACGTCTCGAGAGGAGGAGATGTCAACCCAGCAATATGTTGCAAAAGGCGGCCCCAAGAAGCCAGCCAACGTCCCCGATCACGAACCTCCTCAGGGTTACATATGCTATCGCTGTGGCGAAAAAGGTCACTGGATTCAACTGTGCCCAACAAACGACAACCCCGAGTACGACAATCGACCACGAGTGAAGCGAACTACCGGCATTCCGAAATCGTTCTTGAAGACGGTGGACAAGGCAACGGTTTTGGGCCAGAATGCTGACGGCGACGAATCAAAGGCGCCGTCTGGGATTATGGTCAATGCTGACGGAGATTTTGTGATTGCTGAGCCTGACAAGGCGTCTTGGGAACAGTTTCAGGCCAAGGCAAAGTCAAACGCAGCACCAAAGGAGGCTTCAGAGGGAGACAAGGCAATCCAGGAGCAGGGTTTGGAATGCCCCATCGACAAGAAGATGTTTATAGAGCCAATGAAGACCCCGTGTTGCGGAAAGACGTATTGCAATGACTGCGTCACTAATGCTCTCATAGAGAGCGACTTCGTCTGTCCAGCTTGCAAGACCGAGGGTGTCTTGATTGATGATCTCAAGACAGATGAAGAAGCAGTCGAAAAGATCAAGCAGTTCCTGGCCGACAAGGATAGTAAAGCCAAAGAGGGTTCGAAAAGCCCAAAGAGCCCCTCGGGAGCAAAGTCGCCCGCAGCTACTGGCGCCGAATTGAATACAGAGGCTTCGCAGACCAAATCAAAATCCCCATCGCCCCCACAAGCTGCGCCAGTATCAAGCCAAACAGGAAAAGCAGGAACCCCGAACCCTTCGGCACCTAGTGCCACTTCAACACCAGCAAACGGCGACGCTGCTCAAACCTCCAAGAAGCGCCCTGCTGATGATGCACTTGAGAACCCCAAAATTCCCAAGGCCCCGAAGGCCATGCAGAAGTCTCAAGGACCGCCGAACCCTGGCATGATGAATCCAATGATGCAAGGAATGAACGGTATGATGCCAGGCATGCACGGAATGGGCGGTATGCCAAACATGGGCGGCATGTCGAACATGATGTTCCCCGGTATGCCAATGATGGGCAACTTTGGCGGTATGGGTATGCCCAACATGCCCATGAACCCTATGATGAATCCCATGATGAACCCGATGATGGGCGGGATGGGCGGTTTCCCTGGGATGTCCATGAACGGCAACAACTATGGAGGAGGTATGCCCCCTAATGGCAACGGCATGTGGGGAGGAAACGACATGGGCGGTATGAATATGCCCATGAACGGAGGAGGTCCACCAAACATGGGTCGGATGCATGGCGGCAACATGAATAATGGCGGCATGGGGTTTTCTGGTCCACAGCGGCCACCTCAGCAGCAGCACCACCACCAGCCACCGCCTCAGCAACAGGTCCCGCCTCAGCAGATGGCGATGCCCATGCATCCCCATAAGAATTTTTCGCATCAGCCAGCTGATGATGAGGATGCCTACTTTCGCAAGCCCGTAAACCCGCACCGTCATCAGAACCGACAGCGACGTGTTCGTCCAAGTGACTACCGCGAGCTTTAATATTCTACGACAATAACATTTCGACAACGTTTTTAATTCTGGGAAATAGGATCTTCGCGCACATATTCAACATGGATCGTACATAAAAACAAAAACCGCGGTACATAGGTATGACTGTAACCCTGTGGCGCTCAACAGCCAACAGCGTTGTTCTGGGTACACTTTTTACTCAGTCGACAAAATATGGGTTATCATTTGGGACAAACAACGGCTTATTTTGGGCTTTTCAAGGGTGGGACGAGAAGAATAGTTTCAAGGACAAAATCATGGGTGGTAAACAAAGCATCATCAATCGCATACGGGAAGGCGTCAAGGGCACGGTGGCAAGGTCTGGATTCGAGGTTTTCATCGGGGTTGGGTTTTTATGTTTTACTCTCGGGAATGAAAGGGAGCCTCGGTCTTGGGAGTCAGGAAGAAGCTAACCGGTGATGGGAGGAAATTTCAACGTTGACTACTAGTAAGGGACGGTCTGTGGCGGTTTGGAGCATAATGAAAAGAAGAAAAAAAAAGGAAAATGAAGGGTATTCAACCACATGGAAGTGCGTAACGCGCGAAAAGGGAAAACGAATAAAAGACTATCGCATTTTCAATCTCATCTTTTTGTTCCTTTCTTTCATTTGGTTTGTTTGGGTTGTCTTGTATGTATTAGTTATTTTTGATTACCGGTTTACTTGACTGGTAATTGTGAAAGCGCAAAAAGAAGGGAACACAGACAACAAATAAAACTTATTTGGTGTTGAAATCATTCGTTTGGCCTTTTACGCCATTGTCAAATGTGATTTGATCATCGTGTGTGCTGTCTTTAAAAACGCTTCCATACCAAAGATGTGGCTTTCAAAGCACACAGCTATTAATACTATACATATATATTTATCCACACACGCACGTCTAGGACTATCTTTTTCATTCCCGAAAACTATCTTGAAATGCATTAAACTATTTAGAATAGTTTATGAAATTTAATTTGGCTTTGTTACCCACTTTTACTTTGAATATATTCTCTCTCTCTTTCTCTCTATACACAGCCAATAATGATAACGAACAAGTAAACCGAACAACACCAACAAAACAAGAAGAAAAAGAAAAAAAAAAAAAGAAAAAGGTTTAATAAATTCTAGTCTTGATAAAATAAATTACATTCAGGAGTCCGAGAACTCTTGTATGTATATATATACATATATGTACTTGTTATCATCACAACCCTCGCTGCCCCCTCCTTCCTCTCATGAAATTTTCTCGCTCTTCTATTATTCACCCTAGCCTATTCGATAACTCAGCTCACCCTCAGAAATACCTTTCTAAAAGGAAAAAAAAAAAAAAAAAAAAAAAAAAGGGTTCAAAGCAATCCGAGAAGTGAAGGTTTCAACTTGCAAAAGCTTGCGGAGGTCCCGGGTTCAATTTCCACGGTGGCCCCGTTCTTAACCTCTTTATTCATGCTTGAGTTCCTATCTATTATTTTGCATACTATTTATATCTTTACCTCGGGGTATTGTTGTTGTTATTATTGTTGTTGCTAATTCTTTTTCATTGTGGGGTTTGAATGGGGCATGTAGATGTGCTTGAGTGGGTGGATATAGCCTCATATACATTTTTTTTTTTTTTTTGGAAAGGGGGCGGCGGGAAGGGGGTTGGCTAGTTGATGGTGAAATGTGGCTCTGTTCAAGTACCTCCAAGGCTTTAGCGCAATACGAGATGAGAGTCAAAAATCGAATAGGAGTGCTGTTGTTCACTGCTCTGATCGATAGCGGAGAGCTTGGAATGAGATAGCAGAGCGTGGTGGAAATGATACGAGTACATAGGTATTCATTTTGTGTGAATGCCTTCTATACCTAGATGCCCTCTGCAATACTTGTCTAGGCAGACTTGGTCTCACCAACACCCAAATCCTTCTCAACCATTTGCCGGCAAATAGGATGGTAAAAGTCGCGATTCTTCTCGAACGTCTTAAGCGCAAGCGGGCGGTCTACCTTGTTCAGGCTGCGGAAGAGTGGGCGCACAAACTTCATCCGGCCAACCTCTCCAAGCAGATCAGCAACACCCTGGTAGGCGCTCGTGTCTTTCGACTGCATGGCAATGTGGTAGTAAGCCGACTTGAGCTCAGCGTTCTTCGAACCGGAGAGGCCATATGCCTCGCCGAGCAGTTTCTGAAGAAATTCCATGTTAGCAAGTTGTTGCAGAGGTAGATAAGGGTGTGAACAATGAACATACCGACTGCTCAACAGACAATGGCTCCTCAAAATCCTGAACGGTGTTCAGGAACACAAGAATCTGATTACCGGTCCACGAGTCTATGTCGGAGGGCTTGGGCTTGAAATCCTTTTGCTTCCACTTCTCCGCCAACTCATAGCACATGTCAACTAGTGAAGTGTCAAACTCCGGCTTAGGGGGGAGGCCGGTGTTGTAGAAGCGGCCCTCCCAGTCGATTTCGGCGATCTTGTCCTTCAAGCTTGCAAACTCGGGAGCACCGAAGAATTCTAGGAAGGTATCTTTGAACTCGAATGAGTCGAGAGACTTGGTTGCCCACTTGTTGAAGTAGTGAGGGATGAACTTGTCAAAGTTCTCACGTCCAACGAGCCGGTCCAGGTAGTAAATAAAGTGAAAGCCCTTCTCATATGGCACGGTGCTGAAGGCATCGTCTGGGTCGATACCCTTGTGGCTGATGCAGAGCTTGGTAAATTCATGATCCTTGCCGTACTCTTCGATTGACTCCTCTGGTGCGATTTGGGCGGTTAGTTAAGGGCACGACTAGGCATGTTGTGACGGCGCTTACCAAGTGCTTTCCAGCCCCTGATGGCAGAAAAGTCAAAATGGGCGTCACTGCCGTGGATAGAAGCGTTGATGCGACGCTCAAGATACATAGTCCAGCCTTCATTCAGCCAAAAGTGCTCCCAGCTGGCCGATGTAACAAGATTGCCTGACCAGCTGTGTGCCAATTCATGGGCAATGACATCAATGTTTTGCTTGTCACCACTGATGATGGTGGGCGTGGCAAATGTGAAGATGGGATTCTCCATGCCTGGATACTCGATCAGTAAACAGTCTGAAAAGGTTGGGTACTCGTAACGGCTTTACCTCCATAGGGGAAACTTGGGGGAAGGACAAGAACATTGTACTGTCCCCAGCGGTAGGGAAAGACAATCTTCTCTGCAGCATCAAGGAAATTGTCCATATCAGACTCGAGTTCCCATTGGGAGGCCTTTAGCTCGTTCGGACCGGTAGCCACGACGGAGCGCTTGCCGATAGGGGCAGACACAATATCTCCAGACGACAAAGCATAGAGGTAAGAGGGAATGGGGACCTTTTGTTGAAACTTGTAAACCTTGCCCTCTGCTACGGTCTCTGGCGAGCCCGAAACCTCAACGCCGCTGGCAACAACAACATGGGGCGAAGTGATGTTGAAGTCGTAGGTGCTCTTGATATCAGGGGTGTCTTGGCAGGGGAAGATGGAGCGAGCATGGATTGCTTGACACTGGGAGAACATGAAGGGGGCCTTCTTGTTGCTCGTCTGGGCGGGGGTCAGCCATTGCAAAGCTGTGCACTTGTCTGTAGTGGCCACATCAATCTCCAGCTTGACAATGTCGCCCTTGTTGGCGCCGTCAGGAACAGCGATATGAACGGGGGAGCCGTTTGCGCCGTCACGGTCCCTGACCTCCCACTGTGATGATGCAGAGTTAACCCTGATGGAGTCGATGGCAAGATAGCTCGAGTCGAGGATGATCTCCTTGCTGGCCTTGTCGGTCTGGGACTCGAGCTCGAGGATCACGGAGCCATGCAGACGCTTGCCGGCAAAATCGACCTTGAAGTTGGTCGTGGTGTGCTTTGTGCGCCAGGCATCGTAGTTGGAGAGGGTGTTTGGATCCCGCATTTTGGCAAAGAAACGTCGTTGAGTCGGTTGTGAAAGCGTTGTCTTTTGAGCAATCAAGGTACTGCCGCTTCTCATCAGTTGACTCAGGAAACCCCGCATCTGATATTCTGAATTTTCACTTGACTTTTACGATCTGGCAACGGTGCATTTCCTCACGCCTTCCTACTTTGTCGATGGTGGCCCATTCTAAGCAGCCTTCCCGTTGTCTGATAGGCTAGATTCACACTAATTTTGACGCTGGGACCACAGCAACACACGTGATTTTACACGACTTTGGTGACGAAATTGGTAATTTACACACTTCACTCCTTCTCAACAACAGTTTCAGCTTCCCAACTCATTAAACTCAATTCCTGCTGTTATTCACCAGCTCATCCTCTCAACTGGAATGATTAGCAGAACAATGCTCTGTGAGCTGTCACGAGTATTTCACTGAACCCTAAATACCGGAATCCCTAACCCATCACCACTTTTACGACGGTAGGTTTTTACGTCACCGATCTGGGTCTCTAATGTACCGATCATGTCTATAGCAGAGCTCGATTGCTGTAGAACTTACTCTGCAGGCAAGGTGCGCCATCTTACTACACAGGGTCTAAGCTAACATGTCCCCCAGAAGTACACATATGGACACCATCCGATATCCACCACCCCGACAGCGACAATGAGCATCGTGAGGATCAAGAAGATGGTGTCTGACAGGAGTCACCCCTTTCTGTGCCTCTGAAAATTCCCGCAACATGGGGGATCAGTATTTGTTGGCAGTGATCACTCAGACGAACGCTGGCTGATGGCGTGCCGCTGTGTTACGGGGAATGCAGTTACACGGCGTGGGGCGGCACTCGGACCGGCTCGTAGTTGAGCATCCCGTATGCTGCCGGAATATTCCACCGGCCAGACCCGGTTTCCCCGGGGGATCAGAATGTTGGAACAGGTTGCAAGGCAGCTCGGATCCTTCTATCACTCCTCCCACATCGTAACGGCACCTGAAAGATTCAGTATCCGGCAGAGGGCCTTCGCCTCGATTGCGCATGATGATGTCGGACTTGAAGAGTTCGGGATTCCCACAACTTTACACGTATTGTTAGCGCCCCGCTGATGGAGGAGTTCCGAAAGGATTACTCGTTTTGATGTGAGGGTGAATGCCACTTGGCAAGTAGGCGAGATTCCTCATCACACTGTTTTGATCTTCGAGACACTGCAAGCGATGGGCCTTGAGAAGGCACTCGATACCCCCCTCTTGGGTCCAGTCTGGTGCACCCGCAGATGTGCCGGCGACGAGCATTTGCGATCATTGGCAAGCTCGCAGATCCTTTTCTTCGATCATGCCTCTTCTAATTCAGCGGCAATATCCTCTAAGCAGAGATTCTCCGCAAAGGCATGCTACAATCACCGTCAATGGTTACCTGACCCCTTAATGACTGTATTTTCGCTCATCAAAAGAATACAACGCCAGAAATTAGAGTGTCGCAATGAGATTGCCTCTTCGTTCTGTGCGTGCGGGCAAACTTCCCAGATGAGGTTCAACTGCTACGGCACTGCATGACCTCAAGCACTCCCCTCACTATAAGCGAAGCTCTTATACTCTCAACCCCACCTGAGTGAGCAGGGTCTGCTAAGGACTTGGTCCCAGCACCTTGGATTGATGGGCGCCATGATTAGCAGTGTCAACTATCGTACCCCGCGTTACAAGAAAATTGAAGGAAGCTTTTTTCTTCAATGCATTGAGAATTCCACCACCTTGGGCACCTATATGCCACCCATCTTATGATAAGATCATTCCGCGGATAATATTCCGCATGCAGCCTCTGACACACCTTCCCCAATATCTCTTGGGAGACGCTGGAACTCTTGAAACAATCCATATTTCTGGAAACATGAGGCACCAAATTCCAGCAGGGCAGGTGTCCATGGTTAAGCGATGCTCTATGACAGGATGATTCTAGTTGCATTGGAAAGGCGAGAAATCATCGTGGCATCGCCGTACCTGCTCTGCCAGCAGTGGGTTTCTCGGGCAGCGTCCAGAGTCACAATCTTACCGTTGGCCAGGCGAGCACTTAGACCGTGCAGACATGGCCATTGGTCTTCTGACCACCTCAACCTCCATTTCTCTTCTGGCCGCTGCTACGGGACCCGAAGCAGAAAACACAGAAGCATGTTGTACTGCGCAGTCAAGCAGTTTCAGCAATTGCCTAGAAGTTTTGTCCGCACGGGAAAAAAGCCTATTCAAGCCTCATTGCCCGCGCACCACCCCAGTATCTGCAGTTCTTCT
Organism: Cladorrhinum samala; assembly: GCA_033576145.1. Taxonomy (NCBI): domain Eukaryota; kingdom Fungi; phylum Ascomycota; class Sordariomycetes; order Sordariales; family Podosporaceae; genus Cladorrhinum; species Cladorrhinum samala. The sequence goes on along the minus strand of MU865003.1, from coordinate 44,903 downwards.
ATCGACCTTCTTCCGCACATGGGACGGTGGAGTTAAGATCGCGATGGGGCCTGTCCGAGAGATGAGAATCTCAAACACCAAGTCGGCGGGGCGGAGTGCCTCTCTTCTTGTTGATGACAAAAGGTTCTCCCCCTTCGACGAAAAGACTTGGCAAGCAGCTGGCCCCGCTGTCTCAGGAACCCTGTCCCATCGATGACCCCCTCGCATCCAAGCGACGTCGACCGTGCAGATTGTGCGGCGTCGGACTACGGGGAATGGCCGGGCGCCGTTCAAAATTTGTCGGAGCGAGCCCGAGAGCAGCTGGAAGGGTTTGTTGGAAGCACTGGCGGCGTTCACGATGCACTACATTATGTGCAGATTCCCATTTCCGCTCGGACGCGGTGGGAGCTATTTCCGTCAATGGCTGCAGCTGGCCCCCAGGACGACGATGCCTTCACACCTTCTTTCAGAAATCGGGCCTGTCTATCATCGCCTTGACCATCACACTCTCCACAATGTTGATGCACGTTCAGACGGGGAACGGACTTCCATGTCAAGTGCAGAAACGTGGTGCCCCGGTCTAGCTCCGATTAGTAGCGCGAAACATCATCTGGCCGTGTCTGGACTGTCACGAGAACGGAAAAGAAGGCTGTCAGCCGCGATGAAGCGCGATGGTGAGAAAACTGACAGCTTCACGAGAAGGGAAGATGCCGATTCCGAGAGAGGAAGGCAATTACGTCGTTGCTCTTATCGGACCTTTTTCTCCACCACACCTGTGGTTTTTGTTTCTTCGCATCCCACGAACCCCGCTGAAGAAAGATTCGAGACAGGTCCCAAGCCCAGAGTTTTGAGGGAGGCACTGAGCCCGCTAACCTGGTCCCTGTCCATCAACCACACCTTCAAAAGTCGAAACAATCCAATCAATGGGTCGCTTTTGACTGACCGAACCAAATCACACAGGGCGGACGTTACACACCACTATCAAGAATTCAAACGCCTTTTCCTTTCCTAATGGAAATGTTTGACGACATAACAGAAATGGATTGCTGTATGATGCGGTCGTTTATGTCGGCCAAGGTGTGTTTGCGAGGCACAAGTTATAAGGGGGACGGCCAAGTTTCCCCAGGCCAACAATGGCCCATCCCGCCGCACCCGGCCGAACGGGCCGCTAAACGAGCGAATCGCTTTCTTTGGAACTTACACAGCGGAAACAAATCTTCAGACGAAAAAAAAAAAAAAAAAAGGATCAACGAAACAAGATCATGCGTTGAGGAAACTCCGAAACAACGTTTCAATATTCGCGTGGTCAAGAGGAAGGAAGCAAAGCAAAAGTCAAGGGAGAACAATTGGGCCGAACGGTTAATTTGTTTGCACTGCTGCTTGATGCAGAGCGACCGAATTTGTGACTGGCTGCGCCTTGTATGCAACATCGCTGCTATCCATTTCAGGTTTGTTGATCACGGGCTTTTTTCAGCGATGGCTCATGGGGATCTTGTGTCGCAGTGCAGAGAATAGGTACTTGATCACCGTCACCGTCACCGTCACCGTCACTCAAGTACGCAATGGTAAAAAAAAATTAAAAAATTAAAAAAAAAAAATTAAAAAAATTGATGGCTGTCGAAGAGTTTCAGCCTCCGCATCGGGCACAAACCGTGATTGATTCGTGTATCGGTGATGAGAGTTGTATTGAATTGCAAATAAAGTGCTAATTATATCAGAAACCGGATATTGCTGGTAGTATTTGTATGTGTGAGTACAAATATTGTGTGATAGTGATAGTGACAAGCGCATCCTCGAGCCTCTTCAAGTTTGGTGTTGAAGCTGACCGGTAGTCATAAAACAAAGAAAACCTGGAACTACAACGTATAGGTAAGTGAGAGGTTTGGTACCGAATGCGTAAGTTAACGGATTGAGGATTGTATTTATCATGCTGACTTGGGGTGGCCATGGTCAAAGATTTGAGGTGAGATATCTCGCCCAATGTGTAAACAGCTTGACTGAGATGGAAACGTTTATCGGTGGTATGTGCATACATACGTTGATACAATCAAGTGCAGTAAGTATCATGATTCCACCATTTCTACATTTGCCATCAAACGGCCCATTCTTATATATATGTATTGTATCTCTGTTTTTATGCAACAACACTCTCGTGTTATACTATCTAAAGCACTTTGATATGCAAATACCGTTACACTTGTGGCAACTTTTGGGTGCCATGGGATTTCCCTTTTCGTCCTTGTTATTAATAGATTAGTAAAATCCTTCTTCGGGAGGAAGCTCTCAAAAAAGGAAGTCACATACGTACTTTTTTGTCTCTCATTCATTTTTACCTGTGCGCAACCTTGAAGGGGTTTTTGCGCATACTGTGCATACACTACATAAATCACAGCGAAACCCCCACACTCGGTACGACAGCACGGGTCTCCAAGGTCAAGAAAATATCGTACGATTCACACAGTAACATGGTAACGGTTTGTAGCGGCGCCAAGATCTCGCTCCTTCGGCTCGTTCCATGTCACCTTTTTGACTTTTTTTTTTCTTTTTCGAGTCTCAATGTCGCTTGAATCTTCAGGCTCCTCCTGGTCGCCGGGCGGCCCCCCGGAGGATGGGGATAGGAAAGGTCCAGTACCGAGTTCTCGGAAGACCCGGCCGGGGACGGAGATGACTTGATTGATCGCTTATTGCTCTCATCAGTGACTGTTAATGCTTCTTTCATTTTTTTTTCTCTCTCTCTTTTCTTTTTTTTTTACTATGTTCCATTCGTTTCGCGGACTTTGGCAACAATAATTTTGAACAGATCAAAGTTTTCCTCAATGCCGAAATTTTGTTTCAATCCTCATTTCCGATCAAAGAGACCGCATATAAGGGGGAAAACGTAAATGATCAAAAGGGGCGGGTTGAGATTGGAGACGACGCTTGGATCATTGTCCAAAGTTGAAGAAACGGGAAGGGAGCAATAAGAAAATAAAAAAAAAAAAGGGAAAAAAAGGGAAAAGCAGCCTTCTTCTGGCAAAAAAGGGTATCCCGTTATAAAAAAAAAGCTACCTAAGTTGTGTCCCGTGGTGCTCTGCATTTTTGCTATGGCATTTTGTTCACACACTTTTTTGTGCCGCTTCCCTAGAGTTACTGTATATGATATGCAAGCACTTTAGCATATCCCGTGTCTTGGAATGAGGGCATTCAACTTTCTTGTTGTCTGTGCTTTTTTTTGGGGGGGGGGGGGGGAAGGGAGAAAGAAGGGAGAGATGGGGTTTAACGAGCGAATCATGCCCGCCCCCCCCCCAAGGCCCCTAGCTTGGCATGTTTCCGACGGTGAAACAGTGTTTTCTGACCCCACATTTGTTGGAGAAAGAGTGATATATGTACTCGTAGTCGGTCGTAGCGGCCGGGTTCGATTCAATTTTGACCTCATTGGAAGTCGCCTGCCGATTTGAGCGAGGTTTCAACTGTGATCACCCGCATGAAATATTTGTTGTTTCTGTTTCGCCCGCCCACCCGCATGCACGCACATTTCTTGTCGTCTGAACTTTTAAACACTCAAAATATCTGGTTCCGAATGTGCAGCCAGTGCTACGGTAGACTGTTGATAATACCACCGTAATTCTTCTTATGACGGGCTGCAGTTGAGGTGATGATGATAGAGACGACAGTGCAAGCAACATCGAGAGGGACGACAGGCTTGATTAGCGACCAGTAGGAGTACACTAGATGGACTAATTATGAACAGGTTAAACAGTAAAAGGTACTGACCAGGAAGCGAGTCACGCCCCCTCTCCCTTCCCCTGTCCTATAAAAAGTAACTTAAGGTTAGGCTCCTTGAGGATCTCGGAGAGATCGCGGCTTTCAAAAGGATCCACAGCCAAACAGCGTTTTGCCAGGGGTCCGGGGTCCCCAGTCTGCAACGGGACATCGGCTAACCAAGAGAGGTTTCGAATTGGGGAAGCTCCAGGTGCTGTGATGGACAGGGGGCTCGGCGTGATGGCTTTTGGAGGCTCGAAACCTTTCCATATCAAGCTCTTGGTGCGTACGTACATACATATGCGACTGGATCGTTGCTCTGTACGGAGTCGCGTCGGCGTCGGCAGTCAGCAGATAGAGCTTTGGCCATCTGCTCGCGTCGAAGATGCATCCGTCCTTGCTGCGAGCCATGTTTTTCGCATGTCTAGTGCATCTCAACGGTGGTGGATGGTAACAGATCTAATCATAAGAGCCAATGATGAGTGCAGTTTTCGAGCTGCAGTTCATGTAAATAAACCTGTGAGATGGCCAGTGTGTGTCGACGCTATGATGGCATAGCTCGGTTGGTACGTATGTACATACATACATACATACATACATACATACATACATACATACATACATACATACATACATACATACATAGTACACAATCTGGAGTAAAGCTGCAACATGTATTCAACCGAGACGGACGATTTCAGGCCCGGGCCACATGAGATCAAAGATAGATGAAGGGCGCCCAGAGGTCCCCACCAAATCTTGTCTTGTCCATGTTTGGCTAAAACCGGGTAGGGCATTGAGGCTTAACCAAACGGTCTTTTTTTCTTCTTCTCAAAACCATATGCCATCCCCTGTTGAATGGCAGAGAGCAGTTGGCAATGCCAGAACTCTTCTTCCTGACTGCGTAAAAATCATGAGCAATAATTATTTGGTCGGGGGCGGTCAGCCGAAGCTTCCGGGAGTGAGACGGAGAACAGCATCTCGCCTGTAGCCGTCTTATATTTGTGGACATCGTGACACAGCTGTTGATCACCGGGAACCGTCTTGATCGAACCCCCGTGGGGAATGGTATAAAGCTGCTGCATGGTAATATTTGGTTATCACGGCTTGAGTTACATGCTCACGGACATTTGAGGGTATTTTTGACAGTACCATCTCACCGCCAGATGGGTTGGGGATTGTTGCTGTGGTAAAGAAAACACGGAGGGATATTGCTATGCAATGTGATGGTGGTAAATGAAACGCTGGTATGCGGGAAAGGCGACCGCAACCAGACAATTTAGAGTGCGAAAACCGGGTGAACGCCTGTCGATCACCCTGCGGGCACCCAAGTTGAGAGGCATCGGCGTATTTCTCTCTTTTCTCAATTGTATTAACTCCCCCCCGCACTTCAAATCACTCTGCATCATTTACCAAAAGAGATCCAGTCTGACCAAAGATTTGGATAGCCTAGGTAGCGCTGGGATCATCTAGGGCGATGCGAAGAATCGCTCTCGCATTGCATACGGGAAGCTTTTTAAAAGAGCTTAAAAACATCAGACGAAATGCCACTAAATCTTCCTGCAATGCGAGCGAGCGAGGGCTTGCAGGCTCAGCCGAAGTGGGCATTTCGGTGCATTCTGGTATCCATAAGTAGTACGTAATTATACCGACGACACACCAAAAGAACCCCTTTAGGCAGACGAAAATTATTCTGGAAGCCCGGTGACAAAAGAAAGCAATGGGCGAGAGCAAAAACTAAGTAAGGTAGGGGGGGTAATCAATAGGCAGGGGCTCCGCCGGAGGGGGTTACCAGTCACCGTCGATGGTCTGGTCTCGTCTGGCCTGGCAGGGGATTGAAGAAGCTCGCTTAGAGGGAGAGTGTGTGGGAGGTGATGGGGACAAGAATCCAGATTGTTCAGTTGGTGCCACAGGCACACATGGGGTAGGCTGGCTCCTGATGTTTCCGAGTTCGTGAACCCCGGGGATGGATGGCTTTGCCGTAAATTACATACCGCAACGAAGGACAACCAATGACTATCATGCAAATCTATCTGTCCCTTTGCCAATTCTGCTAATGAATACCATCTTGAATTCACATGCTCCTGGAAAAAGAAAACGGGTGGAAAATAAAAAAAAAGGTTATTTTGGACTTGTGCTACAGGGCTTGGTAGCTTGGTCAGTCTTGGAGCACATGGCTGCTGGGGTTGATGTCAACGCTATCCTTCTTTGGGGATCGGTTGTTTACAATTAGCCAGGGTCCGCACTGACCCTCTCACTCAACAAGGCCGTTTGTAGGAAGGAGTCCGATGACGGTAAAAAGGGTTCTATCTAGGTAGTCTGCGCCCATTGTTCCTGGGGACTGCTATTCGCGCTACATGGACACGAACCTTGATGTTGATGTTGCTTGGTGAGAAGGAACATTTTGACTTGAAACCGAATTCTCCGAAACGATCTCCCGAATCTGATTGGCCCAAAAACGGTGTAAGTCAGCACTACCTGTCTTTGAATCCGCACTTGCCCGTCGAGACCCTGGTGTGCGGCAGCGACTACTGCTCGGTCCCAAAGAAAATCATCAGGCCCAGGCCACCGGCGTGTCAGTTGTTCTGTTGGGATTTCGGTCCAGGCACTGCAGCTGGAGACTGAACGCATAACAGTGGCCAAATCCAGAAGGAACAATGGTTCAAAACTTGCCAGATATTCGAGTCATTCAAGTAATCGATTCCAAGCAAAGCGTTCGTCCTCTAACAAAATTGCCACCGGCCCAGCTGCTTTCCGAAGACCTGTGAAGCATCACATCTCCGGCAGGGTGGAGAGAGTGACGGCTTAGTGTCAATGCAACCATTTCTCGAGGACCACCGCCGCTCCACTTCCAGCTTCACAACTTCATCGTCAGAAATCGACCTGCTGGCAATCAACCAACCCCAATAAGCGACTACAGTGCTCACAAAACCAAAACCTGCCTATGCTGGGAAGGCAGCAATGACGAAAAATAATCGCGGGGTTGAGCCGTCTTTCTTAATCTGTAATCCTAGGTCTCGCCAGAGCCATGTCCGTGCGCGTCGTCAATCATCGGCCGACATCGCCATCAATCACATCAAACCCCAGGAGGAAACGGCCTTGGGATGTCACGATAGCACTTCCGCGGATCGCTGTACTTGCCACTTGCCGCTCTGCTGTGTGCAGGCAACCTGTCTGTCTCCATGCCAAGGATATGTCTTCCCTCGACGCGGATCCAATATGGCCACGAGCGAGGCCGCGGGACAAAAAGGTCTTTGAAGTTCATCTGCCGTCGCCAGATCCTCTGTAACCTGTCTTCCAGAGGAAATGGTTCGTCATTATCCATTCCTCCTGTAGGTCAGCTCTCGAGCCTCGTGGGAGGTGCGGGGTTGAGCCGCACTGCCGATTCGACTGATCTAGGCTTGGAAACGATCCGCAAGAACCAAGAGGTCAAAGAGGCCTCAACCAGAATCCCAAAAGATACCAAGCATGAAATTCGGAACATGTCGTCGACGCTGCTCCTGGGATCACGGCCGTAGGAGCTGCAAGAACTTTGGCATCCGTGAAACTCCCGGCTTTCTGGCTCTCTGCAGAACACTGCCGTTCCTCATTCTGATGCCCTTTTCTCCTCTTCCTGCCGTCGTGACGGAGGTTTTGCGGTCTTGCCTCGACGTTGATGCCGTGTTGGACGTTCCGCACCTGCAGCATCTCGACTGCGTTCCCGATGCACTCCAGCTATAACAACGGCCCTTCATTTAGCCAGGAGTCGCCATTGGACTGCTTGCTGAGCATCCCATTCAAAGGATGCATCATAGCGACGGCCAGATATCGATAGGCTCGACGAGGCCCGCCAGAGCTCCAACTGAGTGCCTCCCCTGCTGCTGTGGGGCTACGGTCGGCAACCCCCCCGGTCCTGGCGACAGGGATGTGAGCCTTGTCCCCGGACTGGCCAAAAGGGTCTAAGCGGTTTCACTGTGTCGCCTCTTGCAGGTGCTTCTTCTCGACTTTCAGGTCCTTGTCGCACCATGTATCCTCGCGGCGGCCATTCCTCTTTGGGCCGTGGTCTCAGGGGATCGAGTACCCCAAACAGCGCTGCGCCTCTGGGATTTTTCCTGGGTACCTCCCCCCCACCTGCACAAGCTGGGACAATCATTCAGTACCTCGAGGCGACAAAGAGGCCTTGTCTCAGACCCCTCTCCACTCTGCTGTCGCCCTCGTGTTGAAGCCCCCAGAGGTGCTGGACATGTCGAGGTAAGGGGTCCTTCATTGGCAACTCCTGGTGACTTTGCATACTGTGCTCCTCCGCCGGAGGATACGCTGGAAGCCATGTGCCTACCCTCATCCTTGCACCTACTCCTGTCCTTCCCTTGCCCCTTGTGGGCAGGGTCAGGATTCGCAAGTTTCTATTGCGACATTGCAGCAGCAGGAGCTTGTCCAGGTCTACATAAGTAAAATTCCATGGGGGGGGGGGGGGGGGGCCGGCCGGTGTTCAGGTGCATACATATACAGCCTCACCACCTCTCCGACCTATCAACCGGATATTTTGGTGCGGGAAGCTTAAAACCGTTTCCTGGCCCTTAACCGCACCATATCTTCCGGGCCCAGTGCGACCATCAACCTCTTACACAGACGACCCAGAACCCTGCGTCCACACAAATGGCTCACATTGCTAACTGCCTGGGCGGCTCCATGGACCCAGACACGGAAGACCACTCATCTTGGCTCACTTATATAGCAAAGGGGGACTTTCCACACCCTTCTAATGATTCGGTATGCAACCACTTTAATTTTCAAACTGATGATCTGTGTGAAAATTCTTCCCGCTGGGCCAAGCTTACACATCCGCTCATGATAGCTAGCCATTGCGTCATCGTTCTCATCAACATCATCATCGCTGGGAGAAAGCAAGCCATTTGCGTGGAGGATGCAGCAAACGGAGAGGAAGTATCAGCTTTTCCCCAAGGGGCCGCAAACACCGGTCACCACGGGGAAGGCTTTAGATCCCGAACAGGCTTTCGCTCTGGCTATGGGCGAGAAGGGTGAAAAGAGCACAGCTGGAGCGGGACTGAGGATACGGATCAAGGAACACAATCTCATCCGACGGAGAAAAATCAGCGTGCCAGAGTTGGGCCCCATGACTACCGTGCAGGAAATTGCCATGGACTCTCGTATGTGCTCTTTGAGGTCCCGCCTGTTGAGTGACAGCTCACTAACTGCTTTCAGCCACCATCCCTGGACGCCCGCCATTCCACGAGCGATCTATCAGCGCTCCGGGACACTGGAAGCAGAACCATGCTGTTGATCCCACGGCGCCAACGAGAGAGGAGCAGCTACTAGGACTTAAGCAACCATTGTCGCCAAAAAGTTTGACGCCTCTGGTTATTCCAACTTCCAACTCGGCAGTTCCCCGCCTGACACAGCAGCCATGCGCGAGCCGAGTACGCGCCGGCAGCACTCCTGTCGATGGAGGGATCCGCTCCGCGAGGACTGACGACTCTCCTAGAATAAGAACGCCCTTCACTCCCCTTTCTGCTGCTTTGACGACACCAAGATCTGCGGCAACCACGGCCAACACAAACTCGACTCTTCCTACTCCGGTATCAGCCCCCGTTGAAGCTCGATCCTCACCGATGCCATGGGAGAAGCCGGCAAACTACGCAGTCATTTGCACGCCCAAGGAGACCTCGCCTAACCTCCCTCCCACCAAGATCGAGCCTGACGATGATCCGACCCCCAACGCCAAGAGTGCGCACAGACGGAACCAATCAGACACGGGCAGCATCATGGAGCGAGGACGACCGAGGAAGCGATCCGACATCACTGGCACTGTAGCAGGGCGATCACTTTCCAAAAGAAAAACGAGCGCGGAGCGACGGGCATTCGAGCAACTGCCCAAGGGATGGAAGGCAAGCGAGGCGGTTAACGTGCTTAGCCCGTCCGAGGTTACCTCTCTCCACAAGCAGGCGCTCCAGCAGGCGGCGAGGTTCGAGGTTTTGAGGAAGCAGGATGTTGACAATCTTTCAAGGGTTAGTGGCTATCATTTTTATCGTCGATATATCGCAAGTAATCGCTGTGAGCTAACATTTTCTCCAAGGAGCTCCGCCACCTCGATGAGAGGACCGAGTACCTCCGTCGTACTTATACCTCCCTCCGTGCTGGAAGACGCAACCTGCACACTCGCATCTGCCAGTACTTGAGATCTCCTCGAACCGCAAAGTTTAGCCACGAGTCAATGCTGAAGCAAGAGGAAGCTCTTGCGGAGCTCGACATGTCCATCGATGACTGGGTGAACAAGCTCGAGCAGGCTGAAAATCGCCGGACCCGAGTTCGCCAGAAGCTCCTCGAGCACGTCGCCGCGGCTGCAACTCTCGCCATCTCATCAGCGAACGTTGCCGGCGTTAGCGAGTCTCTGCAACTCGCCATGGGTGTTCGTCCACTCAACTATCCGGGCTGTCCGACTCAAATGTCAACCCCCCCTCGGAGCCCCACAAAGACTGCCTTCACACAGACAGAATCCCCTTCGCCGCCGCGCGTCGTTGCCCAAGTCCCTTCTACCATCATGGAGCAACCTTTGTTTGAGGAGCCCTCCACAATGGAAAACAACAACAACCTTGATGGAGCTACTCAGACATCCTTGCGCCGGGCTGAGACGATCCGTATTTATGCTGATAATGATGTCTATAGCGTCACTGCACTCCTTCTGGACGTGGAGAATGCCATCACCAAGATGGGAAGTGGTGACGCCTCCCCGGTAACGAAAGAGGAGCCCGCTCCCAAGGAGTGCTCAAAGGGTCCGTCTATGGCCAAGGAGGCACCCGTCACCAAGGACGTGGCCGCTGTTAGAGAACGCTCAGCTACCAGGGATGAATCTCTCTCGGATGCTGAGAGAAAGAAGATGCATCGCACTCGCAGCCACGGTTTCTTGAGAGTCTCTCCAGCTGCTCCTGTCAGAAAGCCAGTTCCTGGTTCGAAGCTTGAGCCCAAGACCTCCCTGCCATCTCTTCCTTGCGTGCATCAAAAGCTTGAACCAAAGACATCTTCATCCTCGCTACCTTCAATCACTACAACCTCAGCTACAACCTCAAATGTTCCAGATTCTGGACCGTTGAGTCCGCAAATCTTTTTGACCAGCGCGGTCTTCAAGCCCTAGTGGCTTGGTTTTTTTTTTCTTCTTTCTTTTTCTCAGTTTGTCTTTACCACCAGAACATTTCCATCACGAAACCTCACACTCTCCATCAGAGTGATGATGTTCATGAACCGACCGCATACTCTCCTTGATTGCCCAGCATTATCTTGTCATATGATACCCCCCAACTATTCTTCTTGTCATTCTTTTATCTTTACCATACTTTTACAACCCACTTTTGCGCCACACATAATTGTTTATTGTATTATAGTACTTCAATTCTCCTCCACTGGTGGTATCCTCACTTTTTATCGTATTTTTATTCTCTCACGTCTTTTTTTCCTTATCACGAAATTCACGGCCGTCAACAAAACAAATACCCCCTAGCACATGTTGTATACAAAACACACATATACCCAAGTTTGGTGGTCGTAGTGGCCAGGGTTTAGGCCAGGAACGAAAAAGGGGAGATTAGGGTTTGGGGCTTTTTCTTTTTCCTGTTTTAATCATGCACCTTGCATTAATCTGGAGTTTGTTCTTTCCATTGTCATCACTCATGCAAAGGGATGAAGAAGGGCTTTTTTTTTTTTTTTTAACAAGCCATCTTTCTCAGTCTGTATATAGGGATCCTCTGAGACACATACAATCAGTACAGGAGTTGAAAATTGAAACCTTTAAATCCAAACTCGCTATATTTTGCCGTGACAGTTTATATTTTACTGTGATAATCCAAGATCCTAGGAGGGTTTTTCATCTGATGTTGTCGGGTCACCTTGTTTTCCGTTTTCGTATTTTCTTTCTTTTTTTCTTTTCTTTTTCTTCTGTCCCGAGGCGTCTCCTGTGTAACAAGCCTTTCAGCCAACGACAGACGCACAACAGGAAAGCCACTCAGCCCGATGTTTCAAAACAACAGGGAAATTTTTTCCCTTGTACCCTAACGTCGGGTTCACGCATCCCTTCCACGGCCGGGGATACCGATCCGAGAAAGGGAGAGTAGCAGTTCGGCAGATTGGTTGGGGACCGGGCGGGGGGGGTTGAAGGGGAGCGGAGGTTGTTTCAAGAGTTTTAGCAGTACCAAGTATGTACAGTACAGTGCATATGTTTTCTAGTGGATCAATCTTCCTTGCTGATGTTTCATGCCCAAAAGAGTACAGACACATATACACACGCATAATTATACAACATAAATACATACTGTACAAGGTATGTACTTTTGTTTCAAAGTTTGAGGGAGTTGGGAGAAAGAGAGAGAGAGCGCCCAGCAAAAAAACTGCCCGCGTGGTAATCAACAAAAGTTAGGAGAGAAACAAAACATGCAGACAGTGTACACGTTTGTATGTATGTTTGTATATATGCATGCATGATTATGATTATACTTGGGAAATAAGTGGTGTGAATGCACATACACACATACGCACATACACACACACACACTCTCTCTCTCTCTCTCTAGCGCAAATGGTGAATGCTTTTTTTTAAAAAAAAAAAAAAAAAATTTAAATTATTTATTAGATACCTAGGTGAAGTTTGTGTTTACATAAGTAGCTAGTCTAGGTAGGTAATCACGTAATCATGTACATATGCACCCACCTCATCCCATCAAGCATCCATCCTCCTCTTGAACCCCCCCACCCCCCTCCCCCGGCCTCTCCATCCTAACCCCTTTTTTATCCCTCCTCTATCCTTGCCGCTTGAATGATAGTAATTGACAACTCATTTTTTACTCATTGTCATACTTTTTTTTTTTTTAAGAAAATTGAAAAAGTAAACGAAAAGGAAAAGAAGCAACAAAACAAAAAGGAACTAAAAAAAAAAAAAAAAAAAAAAAAAAAAAGGGTAAAAAAAAAAACAAAAAAAAGAAAAAAAAAAAAAAAAAAAAAAAAAAAAAAAAAGCAAAGCATTACCAAAAAAAAAATTTTAAAAATAAATTTTAAAAATTTAAAAATAATTTTTTTACGGGGCGAGGGGAATTGTGCCAATAAAAAAAAAAAAAAAAAAAAAAAAAACAAAAAAAAAAAAAAAAAAAAAAAAAAAAAAAAAAAAAAAAAAAAAAAAGGCTAAAAGAGAGAACAAAGAAAAGAAAAAAAGAATAGAAAAAAAAAAAAAAAAAAAAGGAAAAGAAATAAATACAAAAGAAATAGAATTACTAATAGATAGACTCTTCTCGTCTTGAGCCAAGCATAACAATTACCCAAAGATAAATCATTATATTAAACAAGAATAAAATATGCAGGTTTTTTTTTTTTTTTTTTTTTTTTTTTTCCCTTGAAGCATAAATTACATAATAACTCACCATCCTACATACACTACCCATCTATAATATAATTAATTACACCGAATTTCATTCTCAATTCTTCAAATAAACTCACTTTGCACTTGCAGACTTTGTTTGTCTTCCTCATGGTGCTCTAGGATAAAACCTCACAAGTAAGGTACACGGCATCCGCTTTAATATTTATGACTAGCTAGGCTTGCAATAAAGACTTTATTTAGCAAAGTTCATAACCACATTCCAACCCGTCTCCCACCCCAAACAAAACCAAAAAAAAAAAGAAAATAAAAATGTACCAAAATCATATATATCCTTTATCTAGGTAGGCAAAAGATAAATTTTTCACCATGATATAAACGTACCCTTCGTAAAATAAAACCTTTACTTTCTTTCCGTTTCCATTCCTTCCTTCCTTCCGGAACGGGCTTTGCCTTTGCAAATCTAAAAAAATAAAAAAAATAAAAAATGAAAAATATAAAAGAATAAAAAATAAGAAACAAGAATAAAAATGTCTTGATAAACAAACAAAACCTCTCTCTGACTTCCCCCTCTTTCCTTTTCTCGGGTATCCATATAAAATCTCTGAAATATCTTCTTTGTTCTTCCTAAGCCCCCGTTTCCCTTCAGTGCCTTGAGAGTCTCTTTCACACCTCCAACCTTTCCCCAATCCAATCATTCCTCTCACGACCAACCCCCCGCAAGAGGAACCCTAGGACTGGCAGCTCCGCTCCCACCTCCCGCAATCACACTCCCCGCCACGCTCGCACTGTTACTACCACTCCCGGCAGCAAAGCTCTGATCAATCCTAAAAATCCAGTCAAGCTTCTCCCTCTCGCTCCTGGCAGCAAACAGCCACGTGTTGTCAGTCCCGTAAATAGCAAACACGCCGGCCTGCAACCGTTCGCTCAATCTCGTTATCCCTCCCCCTCCTCCGCCACCACCTCCACCACTCAGACCGGAACTGATAGAGCTTGCTGGACTCCACATGGCACTCAAGTAACCCGCCGCAGTTCTGCTAACCGATGACGAGGACCTGGATCTCGATGAAGGTGCTGCCGAATCCCCATTGGCTGTCGCCGCCCCGTTCGTAGATTGATCGTCGTTAAACCCATAATCGTGATTAGAGTTCAACAGACCCAAGATGCCCGGCTGGCTATCAACTCTGGCGTTCCTCAAACTGACAATAGCCACCTCCTCCCCATCCCCTACATTATGAATATGCAAGTATGGTCTGCGCAGTTCCACAAACCGCTTAACCCACTTGGTGGAATCCGAGTTGGGGACAAGGAGGTAACCCCCCTTCAGCACGCTGGGGTTTTTGGGCACACGGATGACCGTCACCACAAACGCCGGTTGCGAGTTTGCGATGGAATCGGACACGCCATCCTCTGGTGGATCAGTGTTTTCCGGTGAGAGGATTTTGAGGACCGAGTCTGGGTAGCGTTGCCAAAGCTTGAGGCATTTGTTGAGTAAGGCGAGTTGATATTCGTTATATTCCGACTGCGGAGAAGAGAGAGCGGGAACTTCTTCTTCTGCTGGTGACTTTGAGTTCGCGTCGCCATCTGTATCAGAAACCTTGTCGGATGGTTTTGAGGGATCAGGGGAAGAGGGAGCCTCTTCTGAACTTTCGGGAGTATCTTCTTTGAGGAGTTCCGCAATGAAATCCGTGTCACTGCTGATTGGGGGAGGCGGCAAATCTTCATCATCCGCGCCGTTCACCCCGTTGGCGCCACCGTTAACTTCATCTTCGTAGCCAAGCAACTTGAGGAAGCCGTGGACGGCCGCAAGCTCAGACATCATGTGCTTCTTTCGTTTTGAAGCGATGAAATCGGCCACGAGTGAAACGCCGCGGGGTGTCCATGCAGTCAGGAGCTCCTCTCCCTTGACATAGTCATGCTGGCTGTTCATCCTCCACAAATCGCCCACCCGCTTGATCGGCGCAGGACGCATCTGCAAAGTAAAAATGGCAGTCGAAGAGTGCACGATCCTGATGTTTTGCCACAGAGACGAAAACATGGACGTTTGTCGAATAAAAGACCTCGACACAATTTGAAGGTTCATCTTCATTGAGAACTTCATGGGCTCAGCAAGTTTCTCGGAATTAATCTCCCACGAGACCGTCAATTGCACCCTGTACTTGTCTGCAGTTACCCGATCCAGCAACAATGAGTTGTGCAGGCTCGAGTCCCACTGTCCAACTATCGTGAGGCTTCGGGTCCCGTTTGCGTTGGTCCGGAAGACGGGTTTGGATGCCAGTTTCAGAGGCATATCGGGGCTGGATGATCCCATATCGGGTGACTTGCCTGCGCTATCAAGGAGCTGTACCTTTCCGACGCGCATCACGCCCACGTCATCCCATGGTAGAGCATCACCGGAGCTGTGGGTAACCACGATGGAGATACGCCGCTGCAAGCCCTGGTGGAGCTGAAAGGTGCCATTATCGAGCTCACTGGTCTGTGTCACTTCAACTGGCACATAGTTACCCTCTTCGTTCATCTCGAGAATCTGAGCCCGAGCGAGAAGATCATGCTTCTCCTCGGTAAAGAAGTGCGACTCGCTAATCCTCGGCGCCTTGGGCTTGCTCTGGGAAAGAGGAACAGCGTCCCTCATGTCGTCCCAGCTGAGAAGTTTGTCCAGGTGCATGGCAGACACCTTGGCGAAAATGGCCACTCGGAGGGCGGTCTCTGGGGGTGCAAACAACGGGACGCTCATGCTGTGAACGCTTTCAAATCGGATAGGGCCCTCGTCAAAGTCCTTGATCATCTGAGTGGTGGTGATGCCGTCCTCCGAGATGCCAGGAATGAAGAGCTGAGCATGTACCTCTGTGCCCTCGCGCTCAGCGAAGCCCATCATCTCGTGCATAACAATGTTGAACTTTAACGTATTGGTTGGTGCTCGCGCACTTGATGGTTCCAATGCCAGTTTGATGATGCCAATTGCGTGTGAGGTGTGCGGGGAAAACACATCAAGAGTAAAGTCCTGAACTCGACTCTCAAAGACGGCTTGAAGGGGCACATCAACCTCGCCAACCAGGCTGTACTGCGGCATGCATGCTTCGATGAAAGGGTTGTCAAGGCTGAGGTGCCGGGCGTATTCCGGCTGGTCCAGATACTGGTACATTTGCCGCATCTGTCTGACACGGTCATGCAGTTTCTCGATGCTCCATAGATGCACGACACTGTGCTTGTAGTCGATGACGCGGACGCCGATGCAAGGCTTCGGCGCGTCTTCGAGCGCTATATCCTCTCCTTCGCCGGTCAGCCCGTTAAGGACCATGTCGTAGGACGAACACAGCAGGTGGCCTACGTCGACCACGGTGAACTGGAAGACGACATGCTCATCCAGTTCGTGGCTCATGACCTGGGCCTCCTTAAGGGTGACGGCATGCTGCAGCACGTCCTCGGCCATCTGTACATAATGACGGCTCCTCCAGTGTCTGACGGCTACCTTTGCGCGCTCGATTTCTTCGTCAGACAGCTTGGGCTTGGCCTTGGGGCGCTTGAGCGGGTCCAGCTTCTCAATCTTCTTTTCAAACTCTTGTCGCTGGACCTCGAGTTGCTTCTGCATGTCAGCCTTGAGCTGAACCAGAGTCTCCTCCATTCTGGCCTTCTCCTGTTTGATCTCTTCGACCTCGACGTTTGCAGCCTCGGCGCTTTTGAGCTGATCCATATACTCCTCCTTCTGCTTCTCCAACTGAACTTGCATCTCCTCGCGAATTTCACGTAGCTTGTCCTCTGCCTCGCCCTGCTTAGGAGTGGAAGGCATGGTCAAGGCCGTGTCGAGGGAGAAGTTGTCAAGAGTGCCGGTTGACATGTACTTTTCTCTTATGGGATACGAAGCCATCGACTCCATATCCTCGTCAACCTCCCGGACGTTGACACGCTCGGCCCGAACTCTCTGGACCTCTTCGAACAGGGCATTGAGTTCTTCATCTGTTAAGCTGGAGAAGTTTTGATCCGACCCAAGAATGGCACCCGCCGCTTCCCTGCGGGCAAAGGACCAGTCGGCCTCTCTTGGATTTCGCGTAAAGGGTGATGGAGAATCCGGGCGGCTGCCACCAAATTCCGAGACAGCCGTGCTAAGGTTTCGATCATGACCCGGTCTCGGGCTCGGTGTGGGAGACGTCCTTTCGAGTGCCTGCAGCTGGCTCGCAGTGACCGACTGCCTGAGGAGACTCAGCTCTGCACGCTCAGCTCGCTCCGCCCGAGCCTCCAGTGGATGGTTGAACCTGAAGATGTGGAAATCACCGAGAATGATTCTGTATCCAGAGTGTAGCTGGTAGGGCTCCGTAACGCGCTTGCCGTTGACCATGACTGCTGCTCCCTCTTTTGGAATGACGGTAACAGTTCCATCAGCAGCATTTTCAAAAACGCAGTGCTCGTGGAGGATCCTCGAGCCGTTGAGGCGAATATTTGCCTGGTGATCAGCATTCGACTCGACATTACCGACCGTTGTGATTCCTGGCTTCAAATTGTAGACGAGGCACTCGGCAAGAAGCGGATCATCCGACAAGTTGACGAGATGAGGCATCTTCTTCGGTGTGGACATTCCGATGAAACCCTTTTCGATGCTGATTCCCAGCTCTTCAAGGGCTGACTCTCGCTCTTTGTGGATCTCCTCCGTCTTGGCCAACTTTTGTTCCCATGTTTGGTTGAGGTCCTGCAAGAGCTTCTCGCTCTGGTCGAGCTGCTCCGCAATTTCCGCCTTGGAGACCTTCTTCACCGTGCCGTCCGGCGCCGTGATGCTGACGATCTGCTGCTCCAAAGGCGTACCCTCCGCGTAGACTTCTTCCATCGGCAGACCTGCACCTGCACCTGCACCACCGCCGCCGCCGAGTTTGCTGCGCAGAACGGCCAACTCTTCCTTGAGTTCGCGAATCATTCTGGCATTGGCGTCTTCGTTGACAACTGCGTGGTTCTTGATGCGCTTGGCCGAGTCTGCGTACCGGAGCGTACTGAGAGTCTCGTCGTAGTTAATGTCTGCCGGACTGATGGCGGCAATCATGGCTGTCATACTGTTTCCTCCGAGCGAGTCCTTTAGCAGCCACGTGAGCACACTGTCTCGATATGGCACCTGGCCTGCCGCGCCTTTCTTTTTCTTGCCAGTAGAGAGATCCGCCAGCGCTGCAATGACACGACCGAGTGTGGATAGCGAGCGGTTGATTTCGGCACCTTCCTTCAGACGTGCACCTGTCGCGCCGGTGGAATTTGCTCTTTCCGAGCCCGCAAGATCGACCAGACTGATCTTTGCCGCCTTTTCCATTGCCATCTTGGTCTCTGGGTCAAACCGCTTCTGGGTGAGCATGAGGGTAAACACGGCGTGGCTTCGACTCGACGTCTCGTTCATGTTGGTCGCCGCTACCGTTCTCGCCTTGTTACCCTCGTCCATGAGGTTCTCGATTTCTTGGAAACTCCCCACAACCAGCTTGGCCAGATCTTCGACGTAAGGACCCGTCGAGGGGTGTTCTCTGACCTTGAGGTTTCCCTTGTTGGCGGGGTTGAGAAGATCGCGAACTCGTTCGTTGTAGATTTCGAGATAGGATACTTCAACTGTACATCGCAAGTTCTTGTCCTGTTGCATCTCGTTGATCCTCTTAAACATGTCCTGGCAAATCATGGGGATAATGCCCGCGTCTTTGCCGTACCCCATCATCGAGTATGACTTGCCCGAACCCGTCTGACCATAGGCGAAGATACAGTTGTTGTAGCCTTGAAAGGCATTGTCGAGGAGGGGCTGGCCGAGGTCATCGAAGAGGTTGCTTTGGCCCGCATAGTTCGGAGCGTTCTTGTCAAACGACCAATATGACTTGTCAAAGGCAAATACCTTTTGGCCGTGGTCCCCAGGCTTCAGCGGCTTCCCTCCGATGGTATCTGGCGGTGTCAAGACGGTCTGGTTGTCCTTCATCTCCACAATGCATTTTGCGCCCCGGTCATGTTCTCTGCTGTTGAAGGGACGACATCTCACCACCACCTTGATGTTTCCGCCCCCCGCGGGGCCGGCTCCCGGAGCCATGATGGCGACTCTGGAGGGGCAAGTCTTCCTAGTATCGTGTCGCCCTTGGTTTTCCCAGCATGCAGTTCCCTGGCCGTGTTACTCCATCCGCTGGCATTCTACCCCCGTCGTGTACACAGGACCGTGTTGTTTTCTGGGTTCGACGTTTTGAGCGGAGCGGGAGCGGGGTTCGTGCGCGTAAATGGGTATCGAGAGGGCTTCGAGCGAAGAGGAGGGGTGTGGCTGATCGTTGTCGGATGTGATCGCTGTCGGACGTTGGTGTGGGTGAATGCGGACTTGAGTGTCAGGATGACTGTCGCGCGGCAGCGCCGAGTGTCGCCGACGAGTCGCTGAGTGCCGTGGACAATTATCAAGATCGTCCCTTGTCAACAAATTTACCGGTAAGTGAACGGGACGCGAGGCGCGAAGTTGCAATTGCAGCACGCTGGGCTACCGGACAGCTCTTGCTGGCTGCTGGCTTACTAGTTGCACGCAACCACAGCGCCTCGAGGCACAGACGGACCCGGAGGGTGGGGACGACCTCTTATTGGTCAGAAACCTGCTTCGTCATTGCTGGGGGGCGTTTAAGCTTCCATTTCACGTGTAAATCACTGGGGTCTTGAACCGAACAACCAACCATTCACGAAATGAAACAATCATGCAAGACACCATTCCAGTCTATTTGGTGATTTGTTCCTGCAGGTTCCTATTTTCTTCTTCTTTTTCTTTCTTTCCATTCTTTCTTTTTCTTCGCCCGCCCCCCCCTCCCAGGATCTGGGCGCAAATCGTATATCTGCCTCATCAGCAGCACATGACTGTTTTCGCATCTTCATATCTGCATGCGAACTCACTGCGATATCTAGGTTCATAGGTGCTAGTGTTTGTATAAGGTGTATCAACTTACACACACACACACACACATTGAGATACTCCAAGTGTATCTCCAACGACTTTCCTTCCACGAGCCCTCTCGGACAACAAGGGTTAGGGTTGCTGGCTAGTCGACCACGATGGCTGGTAATGAAGGATGAATGATGCGAAGTATCCAAGAGGAACCTCGTCATAATGTGTTTGAATATTATGTAAAGCTCCTTCATGAGACCGTCAATGGCTGCCGATTCCAGCAGCCGAGTAGAAAAGTAAGGGTTGAGCGTCACCGGCAAAATCGACTCGAGGGGGATTTACCCACTTGGCGACAAGAGATCAAGTTTGGTATAGAGACACCCTAGAAAGAAGCGCACCTGTAATATACGTAACATTCTTGCGCGCCAACCATCTTGAGACCTCACCAAGCCACACAAGATCGATGGCGGCGATGCGGGTGATGGCGGCGATGGCGAGTGGTGGATTTTCTTGTTTTCCGGATGGTATCGTTCATCACACTTAATTAAACAAACTGAGAGGAATAGTGAATCGAGTGTTCATGGTTTCTGGTTCCTGGACTTAGTATATATATCTAAGCCGGTTCTCCCATTGCTACGAATCCCCTTTGTGAACTCCACCATTCCGTATCTGTATTCTCTTCCATCAGAGCTATCACAATGCACCTCTCCAGCTCCCTCTTCGCCTTCCTGACCTGGGGCGTCTCCCCTCTGACCGCCAATCCCCTTCCCCAATCCTCCCCCCCTCAAACAGGAGGCACAGGCCCATTCGCCCCAGCAGAATACACAACCATCTCCCCCCTTCGCTCTCACACCCTCTACCTCCCAAAATCAGTCCCCGCTTCCTCCCGTCTCCCCATCATCCTGTGGGGCAACGGCGGTTGCTCCGCTGACGGCCTCGGCTTCCGCCCCTTTCTAACCCAGATCGCCTCTCACGGGTTCTTCATTCTCGCCTCCGGCACCCCAAACGGAAAAGGTCAGACCACCGCGGCCTTGATGACCCAAGGCGTCGACTGGGTCAACTCGGCTGAAGCCAAGGCCAAGTACCCCTTTCTGGAGACTTCGCGCATAGCAGTGGCGGGAATGTCCTGCGGCGGCGTGGAAGCTTACACCGCCGGGCACAACGATTCTCGGGTGTCGACGATCGGTATCTTCAACTCGGGTTTGCTGAGCGTTGCAGAGTCGGAGAAGATCGCAAAGAACCTCAGGAAGCCCGTGTTCTACTTTTTGGGTGGGGAGAGTGATATTGCTTATGCTAATGTGAGTCTTCCTGCTTGGCAATCATTGTCTTGTGATACTTTTCTGACCAGAAACAGGGCGAGAGAGACTACAAGTACCTCCCAGCTGGCACTCCATCCTGGAAAGGTAATCTGCCCGTCGGTCATGGCGGGACGTACAGCGAGAAAAACGGAGGGAAGTTTGGAGTCGCTGCTGTGGCATACTTTGACTGGGTGTTGAGAGGCAATGCGAAAGCATCAGAGTATTTCAAGAATGATGCGGAAGCGAAGAATGCTGGATGGAAGGTTGAGAGCAAGAACCTGGACGGGATTAAGGTCACTCCTTTGTGAGTCCTGGAGAGAGACAACAAGGTGTAATAAGCCTTGGCCATCACTAGCAGCCCATGAGACAAACCAAAGTAAGAGTCTGTACAGGTTGCCTCCCTATAATTAGCCCATACCTATGTAAATAATGGCTATCCCAAGCACGTACCTTCCAAATTCAAATCAGTTGTTCAATCTGGTTGACTGAGGTAAATGTTCAAGAGGGCTTTGTCTATTAACGACTGGACTGGTATATTCTTAGTGGCTTGGGTAATTTTGTACAAGTAGATATTTCAATACAAGGTGTACACTTTTCATTTGCCGTTCTTGGCTTTTGTCGAAGCAATAGCAGCGGCAGCCTCATCAGCAATGAGGGCCTGGATATCACTTTCTGCCAGGTAGGTGTGAACCGCCTCCATCACCTTGCCGAGCGTCGGGCCACCTCTAAGCACATCAGGCAGATTGTGAAAGTCAACACCAGCCCGGTGATCCGTACATCTGTCCTGGCCGTAGTTATACGTCCTAATCTTGTCGCCACGTGTGAGTTGGGACTGCGCCAGCACGCTGCTGCGCAGATTTCTCGCAACTTCTTCTCTCTCCTCTCGCCTTTTCTGGGCGATCCTAGACCTCAGGACCTTCCATGCGCTCTCGCGATTCGTATGTTGTGAGCGTGAGTCCTGCATACTGACGGTGATGCCAGTGGGGATATGCGTCAAGCGAATAGCTGATTCCGTCTTGTTGACGTGCTGCCCGCCGGCACCGCTCGCCCTCATCTTTTCGCTCTTGACATCTGTTGGGTCGATATAGAAGTCGCTCTCGGGATTGTCCCACTCGGACGCGGATGATGAAGTCGAGTTTTCGGGGAAAGATGGCAGAACCCATACCGCCACGGCGCTGGTATGTGTTCGGCCTTTGGTTTCGGTGGCCGGAACACGCTGGACACGATGCATGCCTGCCTCGCCGCGGAAGTGAGCATAGGAACCTTCATCCAAGACCTCCAGCACGGCTTCCTGCAAGGCAATCTCGCCTTCGCTGCCCTTTGCGCCGATACTGTCCGAGCTCTCATACTTGACAACCCGCGAACGGAACCCCTTATTTTCGCAATAGGCCTGGTACATTTTGAAAACCGTATCGGCGAAAAAGCGGCCTTCAGTTCCGCCGGGACCAGGAACGACCTCAATCAGGCATGGCATGTCGGCGAAAGGGTGTTTGGGGGTCAGGGCAACTGAAAGCTCACGGCTGGAGTCCGAGAGCTGAGTGTTTGTGTCGTTGAGGTCTTCTTGGGCCAGCTCCCGCATTTCGGCATCATTTGACTTCAACAGACTCTCGAGTTCCGAGAGGGCAGCTTTTGCCTTCTCATATTGTTTAAAAGCAGCTGCGACCCTGAATATTTCGCCTGCACGCTCTGCGGTCTTGGCATCAAAATCATCAGCAAGTTTGGCGCTCAGTTGGTCATGTTCAGCACTCAAGATTCGTGCCCGTTCCAGGAGTTTTGGGGGGAGGGCCGAGACATGTTTAGCTAATAATGTAGAGAATGTGAATATGAAGCGCTGATAAACCGCGGCGTCTCAAACGGAGGGGGCCTTACCTGTGCTAGATCTTCGTAAAAACGATGATGGAAAGCCAGCGCGCCTCAGAGACCATGTGCAGGTGCGGTACACCCCTGGTACAGCCAACATGCTCTCAGTTTCCTAAGGCAATGCAATGGCTGATGATACACGGCAAGCACTTGACGAGAAAGCTTCAAAATTATATGTGAAAAAGTACCTTCCCCTGCAGGCACTCGTGCCACACCCCCACTTTGGCTTTGGGTAAGTAGTACCTAGGTTCGCCAGGACTCATCCACCTCCCGCAGCGTACTCAACAGAGGTTTGATGGCCCCTTTCACCCTCCCAAAAAAAAAAAAAAAAAAAAAAAATAATAATCGAGACTGCAGAGCAGTTCTGCCAAATTTCCGTAATGATCAACTCACTCAAATCCTATCAAATTGAGAAAAGAGGTCAATAGGTATGTCCTGTTGAACACGATTAAACTGACTTCCAAATCAGCCAACTGGGTTATATACTGACGAAATTATCCTTGTGACAGGGTTGGTGAATTTGGTGAAGTTCTCTCTCTCTCTGCTCCGTACATGGCGTAATCACGGAGTACCTGCATCCAAATTCTGGCGCAGTTCAATCTGTTCTGCCATGCGATCCCGCCTTCCCAATGCGGGGTTACATCCCGCTATTGCCCCTCCCCCGCCAACCTTAACGGCCGGCCGAGAATGGAGTCAGACTGTGTGACTCTACTCCAGAACAAGTGGTCAATAAAAATACTGCTGTTCCTGTGCGCTCCAGTGACAGACAAGAAAATCCACCACAACAACAACAACAACAACAACAACCAAGCGACAGCACCACCACCGCCATGGCGTCCACCGAAGCTGGCTCTGCTCACGCGCAACCCGCCAAGCAGACAATTGACCCTTACAATGTAAAGCTCATTCGCTTACACGCCGCGCTCATCTCCCCCCCCCAGGTCTAACAAATTCTTTCCTGTTGTAGGTCACAGGTGAAATTGACGAGCATGGCAACATGAAAGCAATTGACTACAACAAACTCATCGAGGAGTTTGGAACCAAGAGAATCGACGCCGAGCTGCTTGAGAGATTTGAGCGCCTCACTGGCAAGAAGCCTCACAGGTTCCTCCGTCGTGGCATTGTCTTCAGCCACCGAGATTTCGGGGTCATTCTCGACCGTTATGAGAAGGGTCTGCCTTTCTTCCTCTACACGGGCCGTGGTCCTTCATCCGACTCGGTCCACGTGGGGCACACCATCCCCTTTGAGTTCACAAAGTGGTTGCAGGAGACCTTTGACGTACCACTCGTCATCATGCTCACAGACGACGAAAAATACCTCTTTTCTGAGGAGCGCACCATTGAGGAAGTGCAAGGGTACTGCTCATCCAACGCCAAGGACATCATCGCTGTCGGTTTCCAAGACCGAAATACCTTCATCTTTTCCGACTTTGACTTTATTGGTGGTGCTCTCTACAAGAACATCGTCAGAATGAGCAAGCACATTACACTCAACCAAGCTCGCGCAATCTTTGGTTTCAACGAGAGCACAAATATTGGCAAGGTTCATTTCTCTGCGATTCAGGGCGCCACCAGCTGGGCCTCGTCGTTTCCCCATATTTTCGGCACAAACGAGAAGGAGACGGTTGCGATCCCCTGTTTGATTCCATGGTATGTCTGTTCTATCTCGAAACTGGTTCACCAATCCATGCTGTCTACTCCGGCTAATACCGTTCTTCATAGCGCTATTGATCAAGGTTCTTGCCATCCCTTCACCCAGGTAATTTTACGACAGTACATACTGACATGAGTCTTAACCCAAAAAAGATCCTTACTTCCGCGCCACTCGTGATGTCTCGTCTAGAATTAAATTTCAAGGAACCAGATACGCCAAGCCCTCCCTCATTCACTCCTCGTTCTTGCCAGCTCTGCAAGGTCCCGGCACCAAGATGTCCGCTTCAATCGATGAGTCAGCCATCTTCATGAGAGACACGCCCAATCAGATCAAGAACAAGATCAATCGCTACGCATTTTCAGGAGGCAAGGTATCAATTGAGGAACACAGGGCGCTAGGAGGTGACCCAGAGGTCGACGTGGCCTACCAGTATCTCAAGTTCTTTCTCGAGGACGACGATGAGCTCGAGAGACTACGAGTTTCATACAAGAGTGGAGAACTCTCGACTGGAGAGCTCAAGGCCATCTGCATCAGAGAGCTGCAGACCTACGTTGCTGCCTTCCAGGAAAGGAGAGCCAAGGTAGATGACGATACAGTCAAGCTGTTCATGTCTACTCGCCCTCTCAAGTGGAATGGTAACCCGCGGGCGCAGATTGTTGTGCCAGAAATCGACGGCGCTGCTGAGGGTGAGGGTTCTGAGGGTGCTGATGGAAAGCTTACCAAGAATCAACTGAAGAAGTTGGAGAAGCAGAAGCAGATTGAGGCCAAGAAGGCACAAAAAGCCAAGGAGAAGGAGGAGGCCGCAGCTGCTGCTACGAACGCGGCTTAGGTTTTGGCTCTCCGTTTTAGGGGGGTATTAAATTCGTTTAGGGGCGTAATTACGCTAGGATTACGTAGGCTTGCAAATTCGAGTGTAACGGGCGCTGTGAAGAATTCATATATACCTCCTCATTCGCATGGCAAAGGTGTTGAACGTGAGAGAGGCGACATCGAAACAGCAAAACCATGTGTCTTCCAAGTATTAGACGAAGTTCTGTGTGAATAATCATCAAACCTTCGGTTTATCGCTGCGGAAGTCATTTCAACCCTCGCATGCGCCCTTAACGTGAAAATCGCACATAGGAGTATTTCACTGCACATATTGGAAGTGGAACCAATCAATTTCAGGGCGTGGTTCAGGTAAGCAACTTCCAATCCAAGATAGCATTGCGGGGTGGGAAGCTGTCCGAATACGGACGTTACGTGTAAGTGCTAGTCTAGTGGGCATGGAGAGTTTTAGTGTCCAGTTTCTATCTATGTAGTGATGTGATTCAAGAATAAAATGTAGAGTCTGAATACCTTTTTTTTTTTTTTCCTCCACTTTTTGACTCATCGGTTAGAAAATTCTTTTCTCTTATTCATTCGAGCATACACACTCAGAGCCTGTAAACAGCAACCTTACCAGCTTACATTCAACAGAGAAAAGACACCCCCCCCCTTTTTTTTTTTTTTTCCTTGTCGATTTTGGTTTTCACCACCTCTATCGCCGGCAAAATGTCTTCTTCCAGACCAGACGAAACCTACACCCTTCACATAACAAATAAAAACTACTCATCCTGGTCGCTCCGCCCCTGGCTGCTGCTCAGGGAACTGTCCATCCCGTTCACCGAGTCGTTGCACCCCGTGGTGCCCGGCTCGTACCGCCAACCGCAGTGGAAGGAGTTCTCCCCCGTCGCGCACGTGCCCTGCCTGCACGTCCGCTCGCCCTCCCCCGCGGGCTCCGACTCCGAGTCCCCCCCGCTGGTGCTGTGGGAGTCGCTGGCGATCGTCGAGTTCCTCGCCGAGGAGTTCCCGGAAAAGAAAATCTACCCCGCCGACAGAGCCGCCCGCGCGTGGGCCCGCTCGGCCGTGGCCGAGATGCACGCCTCGTTTGCCTGCCTGAGGAGCGAAATGGGCCAGAACGTCGGCTTGCGGGTCCGCATAGAGCGCCCGAGCCCCGGGCTGGAGAAGGACCTGGAGAGGATCGGCGAGCTCTGGGAGGAAGGGCTCGGCAGGTTCGGGGGACCGTTCCTGGCCGGGAAGGAATTCGGCGCGGTGGATGCGTTTTTCGCTCCCGTGGTTTTGAGGCTCAGGACCTACGTGGGGATGGACAGGTACCTGACGGAAAGGGGCAGGGAGTACGCGGGGAGGATCGAAGGGCTGGAGGGGGTGAAGGCGTGGGTTAGGGACGCGGTCGCCGAGGTTTGGAGGGAGGAAGTTCACGATAAAGAGTGCGAGGAGGGCGAGGATGGGAGGAAGGTGGTAGAGGATCTTAGGGCTGTTGCAAAGTAATTAGGGGGTGAACAGAAAATGGGAAAGTGAATTCTGAGTTGAGTCTCAAAATCGCTTGTGCAGCTTGTGGAGTAATTTGTTCTGTGAGTCTACATACAATTTTCAATGATATAGGTTTGTAAATGGTAAAAAAATATGTAAAGACGGCCAATAACCTCTTCCATATATTATACTTATAATAGCTTCCATTGTTGAAAACAATGTGTGTGTAGGAAGAAGTGAAGAATAGCAAGGGTTTGTTATCATGATGGCTTCACATTTTTCAAAAAAAATAGCTTTGTTGTTCGTCTGTGTGTATAAGTCCGGAAAGGAGATAGATTGTGTTACGGTATTAATTACCTTGCAAAACCCCAATTTAGAATTAGATCTCCATTACACTGCTAAACTTTGAGAAAGACCTTCCGGATCGAGCCCGTCTCCGGATTTCGGCGTGTGACGGTCCCCACCCGATGGCGAATCCGGGTTTGAGCGGGAAGTTGAAGAGGGGAAGCGGGTAGCTCCCGGTTGATGAGGGGCCACTAATTACCTAAACTCCCGGGAATATGTTCCAAGATATTCGGAGATATCGTCATGATCAGTCACCCCGCAAACGTATAAATAAGAGGGAATTTTGGTATCGAGAATATGGAATATCGACACCAATTCCCGCTCAATCTCTTCACCAGATAGTAAACACCTACGGGTCCCAGTTTTGAAACCATGCCCCTCCCACCGTCCTCACTCTTCCCGCCAGAGTCGGTCAAGTTTATGAAATGGCCAAGCCGAAGAAGTGTAGTGCACAGCACCAAAGGCATGGTGGCCTGCACTCAACCTCTTGCAGCCAAATGTGGTATTGATATTCTCAACGCAGGGGGGAATGCTGCTGTAAGCTGACTTCACCGAAACCTCACAAAAAAAAAAAAAGGAAAAAAGAAACACTAACATGAACTTACAGGATGCCGCCGTGGCCGTAGCCGCCGGCATGAACATGACGGAGCCATGCTCAACAGGAATAGGCGGAGACATGTTCTGCCTCTACTATGATGCGGCAACTGGCAAGGTCTCGGCGCTGAACGGCTCAGGAAGATCTGGAGAGAACTGCACCCTCGAGACCATCCGAAACAGTCTCGGCCTCAAAGACGGCGCGCCGGGAGAGATTCCCATGAGCAGCGTTCACGCCGTGACCGTTCCGGGAGCTGCTGCCGGATGGGTGGACACGGTCGAGAAGTTCGGCAGCGGCAAGCTGACCCTGGAGCAGATTTTGGCTCCTGCAATCGAGTTGGGAGAAAAGGGGTTTCCCCTCTCTGAACAAACAGCTCACTTTGTAAGCTTCATACACCCCTTTTTTAAAGCCCACCACC
The DNA here is from genome assembly GCA_033576145.1 of Cladorrhinum samala. Taxonomy (NCBI): domain Eukaryota; kingdom Fungi; phylum Ascomycota; class Sordariomycetes; order Sordariales; family Podosporaceae; genus Cladorrhinum; species Cladorrhinum samala. The sequence goes on along the minus strand of MU865003.1, from coordinate 16,510 downwards.
ATATTACCATACCTCCCCTTTTTCTAACCACTCCCTTTTCAGTGGCAAAAATCTGAAAAGATCCTCCGCAATGCATCTCCCAACTACTCCGAGATGCTGAAGCGGGATCCCGCCTCCCCAGACGGCTACCGCGCCCCCAAAGCAGGCGAAATCATCACCCTGCCCAACCTAGCGCGCACCTTCCGCGCCCTAGCGACCGAAGGCAAAGCTGGCTTCTACACAGGCCGCATAGCCAACGAACTAGTCTCGGTAGTCCAGTCACTGGGCGGGCATCTTACCCTCTCCGATCTGGAGCACCACATGTCCCAACCAATCGACTCGCCCTCCCCGCTGTCCCTAGACTTCACCGGCTTCGGCAACTCGGAATCCGGAGTCAAACTCTACGAGCACCCACCAAACGGCCAGGGAATCGTCGCGCTCCTGGCCCTCGGCATCCTTCAGCAGCTGGAATCTTCGGGGACGATCCCGTCCTTCTCGGTTTCGGACCACAACTCGGTCGCCTACCTTCACGCCGTCATCGAATCCCTCAGGATAGCCTTCGCGGACGCCACCTGGTTCGTCACCGACCCCACCGCCCGGACCGCCATAGACTATTCGGCTCTCCTGTCCAAGGAGTACCTCTCGGAGCGCGCCAAGCTCTTCTCCCCTACCAGGGCGTCCGAGATCCTGTCGCACGGGAACCCGTCGCCGGCTCTGCGGTCGTCCGACACGGTCTACTTTGCCGTCTCGGACAGCCAGGGCAACGCCATCTCCTTCATAAACTCAAACTACGGGGGCTTCGGCACGGCCATCGTGCCGCGGGGCTGCGGCTTCACCCTGCAGAACCGCGGCAGCAACTTCAGCCTGGACGAGAAGCACCCCAACGTCCTGGCGCCCAGGAAGCGGCCGTACCACACCATCATCCCCGGCCTCGTGACCAACCTCGGCGACGGGTCTCTGCACTCCGTGTTTGGCGTCATGGGCGGGTACATGCAGCCCCAGGGCCACGTGCAGGTTTTGCTCGGACAGCTGGTCGGGAAGCTGAACCCCCAGCAGGCGCTGGATGCCAGCAGGATCTGCATCGGCGCCGGCATGGCTGACGAGGGGGACGTGTTTGACCGGACCGTTTACGTCGAGGACGGAATGGGAGACGAGGTGGTGGAAGGGTTGAGGGCGCTGGGTCACAGGGTTGTTGTTGTCGGTAGTGGCGGGGACGATGAGAACTGGCAGGCGAGGGCGACTTTTGGTAGAGGCCAGGTTATCAGATGGTCGGTGGACGAGGTTGAAAAGATAGGGATCTGGAGCGCAGGGAGCGATATGAGGGGCGATGGCGGGGCGTATCCTGCTTAGAGAAAGAGGATGACGAAGAATTAAAAAATAAGCAAGCAGAAATGTTGGATGATTGTTAGTTATAGATAGTTGGGAATTGCAAGATGGTGGTGGAGTAATAATGAACTGTGCTGTTGTACATTCTATATGCGCGCGGGCCCGGGGTGTCGCCGGGTTTCTTTTCATATCCTCATTATTTCTGATTTTGTACAATTTTTTTGGGGAAGCATTTCTTTCTTTCTTTCTTTCTTATTTACTCTTTCTTCTCCCCTTCCGCGGATACACTCTCCTCCTCAACAGCAAGAACCTTCTTCTCCTCCAGCAACTTGGCGAGCTCGCCACTCTGGTGCATTGAAACGATGATGTCGCATCCGCCTACAAACTCCTTGTCGATGTATAGCTGCGGGATGGTGGGCCAGTCGCTGTACTCCTTGATTCCTGTGTTTTTGACTTCTGTCAGTCATAATACTCGGGGGGGATCCCCTCTGAGATATTGGACGTCCCACATACCCTGCCTCAACTCGGGATCCTCCAACACGTTGAAGGCCGCAAACTTGCTGGGGTCAACGCCCTGCATGCCGAGCACCTGGATGCTCGCCCTCGAGAAGCCGCACTGAGGAGTCTCGGGGGTGCCCTTCATGAACAAAACCACGGGGGCCGAGGCGACAGCCTTGTCGATCGCCTGCCTGGTGGAATCGGAAAGGAGACGGCGTTGCAGGGCCGAGAGCGCAAATGATGGGGAGGCAGTCGGGATAGCAGCGAGCCGGGCGGCGGGGCGGACGAGTTGCTGCGGAGGATTATTAGCTATTAATAGTAAAAATCACGATAACATGGCTGTGTGGACATACCCTCGAGAAGACCGTTCGTGCAAGCATGGTGGGCTGGTTATTCTGGAAGCTGCCGTGGTTGTTACTGAGGGGAGCGGCGGCAACGGGAAGCGATCTAAGTGGTATATCAGCGACGTTTTTTTTTTTTCCCTCGGGGGCGACGGTGCATCGCAATTGTTCCAATGATGTAAGCCGGCCTGTAATTGTTAATTACCGCCTGTTGCCGATACCTTTGTTATCTAGGTAGGGTTGGGGTTGTGTCTGTACTTCGTGAACCTTAACATGGCTCACCATCTTGCTACCAATAAAACGACTGTTAAATCACACCGCTGTAATTATTTTTGAAGCTGGAAGTTGTAGGCATTGCCTATTTTGTGCTTTTCACGCATTGCAGTGATGACGAACAAGCAATCAGAGCGGGGTTGCCGTGAGCGGACATGATACAAAAATTTGTATTTATGTGTAATTGTAGGGCTCGAGAGAGGATAAACCTTGGAATGGCAGCAAGTTTATCAAGCAAAGGGTCAATCAAGTTAGCGGCCAAGTCAGGTGTCAATAACTTCGGCTTACTCGGGCCCTCTGAGTGAACGATTTCACCTCTTCTTAAACTCTTGCCCCCCCCCCCCTTTTTTTTTTTTTCACCTTCATATTATCCGCAAAGTCCTCATCTTCATTACTTATCCACCTCATGCCATGGCGGCCCAGTTCATTAAATACATCTGGGAAGTCCCCGCGGTGTAAGTTTTCATCCCATCTCACCATTTTCACAAGCTTCTCGACTAACATTCATTGCAGCCCCCTCTCTTTCACGCTCCACTATCTCAAGACCCAACTTTTCACCACCCTACCGCTCCCAACAACCTCCTACTCCTCTAAAACGGTAATCATCACAGGCGCCAACAGTGGCATTGGCCTAGAAGCAACCCGCCACTATGTCCGCCTCGGCGCCGCGCGCGTCATCATGGCCTGCCGTAGCACTGAACGAGGCGAGAGAGCCAAAGCCTCCATCGCTCTCCCTGCGGGCAACGAAGCGGTAATAGAAGTCTGGCCCTTGGACCTCTGCTCGTTTGAAAGCGTCAAAGCATTTTGCAAACGAGCTCAGGAGGAGCTCAACCGGCTCGATGTCCTGCTCCTAAACGCGGGAATAGCGATGGGAGAGTTTGAGCTGTCCGAGGGGTACGAGACAACGATCACCACGAATGTAATCTCCACTTTTTTTATGGGGATCAAGCTGCTGCCTTTGTTGAGGAGAACTGGGATCGAGCGAAATGAGGAGAGCCATTTGACTTTTGTTGCTTCCGAGGCTCATTATTTTGTGAGTTTCCCGAGTCCCGAGGGGAAAATACGTCGGATGCTAATCAAGAGGTCCAGACGGCATTCAAGGAAAGGCATGAGGACAAGATCTTTGAATCTTACAAATCAAAGGGCGACCACTACTGGGGAGATCGCTACGGGGCGTCAAAGCTGCTAGAGGTTCTGCTCACAAGGGAATTGGCCGAGACGCTGGATCAGAGGGCCGGAGGGCCTGGAAAGATTCCCATCATCGTTAACAGCGTCACTCCGGGGATGTGCGGTGCAACGTCTCTTTTTCGAAGCGCGCCGTGGATCATTGCTGTGATTATTCGCTCCATGTCATGGATCATCGCTCGTTCGCCAGATCAGGGAGCGAGAATTCTGATGGCTGCTGCTGAAGGCGGGAGGGAAACTCATGGCAAGTACATTGACAGCGGCAAAGTCCATGATCCGAGCAAGTTTGCCCTTTCGGATGAAGGGAAGAAGGCGGGAAAGAAGGCATGGGGTGAATTGATGGAAATTTTGGAGACCATCGAGCCTGGTTCGACGTTTATGTTGGGCTGAACAGCTCGTTGGGTCCTTTCAAATAGCATCTGAAACAAGGCATACCTACCGTAGGTGGCATCCAGATGCGAACCTAATATAAACATGCCGTTGATTTCCAAGTCAACATGTAATTAATACCTGGTAATTACCACCGGCTGGTGGTGCAGCTACCCCGCATTGCCTCCCCCACTTCCCCAGAAAACAGAGAGGCGCTCGCCGTGAAGCCTCGGTATCACTGTTGAAATGCGGAGGCCAAGCACGCAGCGGCTTGCATGCATTCACCATCCGCTGCGGCCTGTGAATCAATTTAAATGGCATGAAGCCTGCCGAGCTACCAGGGACAAAAAACATTGTATACACATAGAAATATGAGTATACATAAACAGAAGCAAGCTCTCTTGGCTACATCAAAAATTATTACAGAGTAATGAACACGCTCATATTAAAATAAGGACAATAATACTTTTTTTTTTTTTTTTTAATTATCTATTTTCAAACAAAGAAAAGGCATTTAGAAGTCGTAATTACATGATACAACCTCTCTGCAACCAGAAACAATGGTATCACAACCCCCCCTCACCGGCCTCAAAGTCCTCGAATTCGCCGGCCTAGCTCCAGGTCCCTTTGCCGGCCTCCTCCTCGCAGACGCAGGCGCCTCGGTCCTCCGCATCGACCGTCCGGCCCCCAACGGCAACGCCCCTTTACCAACACCCGACCTCCTAACCCGCCACAAATCCTCCATCGCGCTCAACCTCAAATCGCCAGCCTCAATCTCGCTGCTTTTATCCCTAATCCCCAAGGTCGACGTCCTCATCGACCCCTTCCGCCCCGGAGTCCTCGAGAAGCTCGGCTTGGGTCCCTCGGTCCTGCTCGAGCTGAACCCCCGTCTAATCTACGCCCGCCTGACCGGCTTCCGGCGAGATGGCAGGTACTCCAAGATGGCAGGGCACGACATCAACTACCTCTCCGTCTCGGGCGCTCTGGCGCTCCTCGGCCGCAAGGACTCCCCTCCCCACCCGCCGATAAACATCCTGGGCGATTTCGCGGGGGGCGGCGCCACGCTGTTCCAGGGCGTCCTGCTCGCCCTGCTGTCTAGGGAGCGGACGGGCAAGGGCCAGGTGGTCGAGGCCAACATGGTCGACGGGGCGTCCTACCTGGCGACTTTTAACCGGTTCGCGCTCAAGACGCCCGCGGGCAGCTTCCCCAGGGGCGAGAACCTGCTGGACGGCGGGAGCCCCTACTACGACACCTACGCCACCAGCGACGGCAAGTTCGTGGCGGTCGGGGCGCTGGAACCGCAGTTCTTTGCCGAGCTGGTCGAGAAGTTGGGCATCGACAAGTCCTGGGAGCGGAAGCGGTACGACAGGGACGCCTGGGCGGAGCTTCGCAAGGTGATGGAAGCAAAGTTCAGAGAGAGGACGAGGGACGAGTGGGAGAAGGTTTTCGATGGGACCGACGCGTGCGTTACGCCCGTTTTGACCTATCACGAGCTGGAGAGCGACAAGAGGGAAAGAGAAGGGGATCAGAGACCGGCGGTCACGCTGAAGGGATCGCCGTTGCTGACTGTTTCCGGGGGAGGAGGGGACGTAACAGTGAGGGGACAAGGGCCGGGCGTGAAAGGAGATGGTTATACTGGCTTTCCGCTCAAACCTGGGCAGGGAGGGGAAGAGACGCTGAGGCAGTGGGCTGGTTGGCAGAGGGGGAGGGACTATGAGGTTGATGAAGGGGGTGGCCTGGTTTTGAAAAAAGAGGGAAAAGCAAAGTTGTGATTTTCTCAAGCTCGCGGGCCACAGAATGCCCAACGAGCTGATGGATGCTACCTACCTAAACTTCCAGAATCTACAAACATTCAGACACTGTCTTTTGCCTCATCTTCAAACAGACAATTCAGCTCATAGAAAACACAACGCTTTATTTATCTTACCCTCTCAAAGGCTCTGGTTTGTGTCTTTTGGCTGAGGCGCAGTGGGACTCACCCTGCCCACGACCTCATCGACGCTGGATTGTATTTTAGGATATATCTTGATCTGGCGTGGAAACCCAGAGGGGGAACTAGGATTAGAGGGGCAATGAGGAGCAGGACTTGGCCTTCAGGATTACACGATTAAGGGATGATTTGAAAAAAAAAAAAAAAAAAAAAAAAATGCAAGGGTAGACGGCGGACAAAAATCCCTTATGGCTGATCGAGTAATACCGCGCGCAGGTTAGTTGACCGGAGACGGATGGCTGGCTTCCACAAAAAGCCTGTGGTATTGGAGATTTCTAGACGTCGCCGCTTGAGGTCTGCAGGGCAGATAAGATTTGCCCGAAAGTTGTACAAGTGCTGCTGGAAGCCTTACACAAGAGGGTTTGCGTAGCGATAATGTTGATGATCTCAATCAGCACTTGGGTTTACTTGCAGTCAGGAGCAGGAGGATATTGAAAGGAAGGGGCTGGGGAAGAAGAAAAAATCTTGAAAGCCGCGTTGTAATTTATTTTTCATTTCTTTGACCAACGTAATCGTGGATATGCGTCTGTGTGGGCTTTCTATTCCTGACCCAATGTTAAATTGCTCCCCTGGGTATCATGTTAAAACCACCTTTTTGCATCATTTGTAATCTTGCAGACATAATCTGTGCCCTCCTCCTCCTCCTCCTCCTATTTAAACTGCAGCTTCACCTCTCCTGCTCCAACTTATCCTTACTCTCCAATCCATACCCCCCAATCCCAGGATTTAAATATGACAAACCCTCGGGCCCCCGTCTATTCTGACTCCTGGGGCCCCTCTCCCTCAAATCATCCCTCAACCACCTCAAAACCAGCTCTCCAAGCTTACTGTTCCCGACCGCACCGACCATGGCGCCCTCACCTTTCTCGTCAACCTCCTTGGTCAAAATCTGCTCGGCCTCCCCCCACTGCTTCACCGTTCCCAAGTGCATGTGAACCAAGTGCGTGGGCCACCCAGCCAAGTTATCCAGGATGTGCGTGGCGTAGACGACGGTGCACTCCCTCAGCTCCGTCTCCTTCTTGAGGAACCCGAGAAACTGGCTGCGGCTCCACACGTCCAGGTCCACGGTGATCTCGTCCAGCAGCAGGATCGTCCAGGGCCTGATCAGGCCCATGGCCAGCTGGACCCTCCTCCTCTCGCCGTCCGAGACGGCGTGCATCCGCCAGGTGGTGTCGATGTCCAGCACCCCGACCAGCTCGTCCCTGCGGTCCGGGTAAAAGTCCCCGCCGACGGAGCGGAGCAGCTCGTCCACGCCGATGTCGGTGCGCACGATGGCGTTGAGCACCCATTCCAGCCCGAGGTAGGTGACGCCCTCCAGGCCCGTGGTGAAAGGATCGACGCCCGCTACCGAGATGGTGTTGGGCGGCGCGAGGCGTTTGCCCGCCAGGAGGCGGAGCAGGGTGGTTTTCCCGGCTCCGTTGGCGCCGATTAGGAGGGTGCGGGAGCGGGAGGGGAGGGAGAGGGAGATGTTGGATATGCCGGTTGAGCGGTCGGGAAAGGAGTAGCTGAGGTTGGTGGTTACCACTGTCGGGGGTTTTTGGTTTGGCATTTTTGTTGGTGGGGAGTGGTGGTGAGAATTTTCAGTGAGACACGGGAGGTGGGCGTGTGTGATGTGTAGCTGTTGAGAAGAGATTTTGAGTTGGTGGTGATGAATTGCAGTGTGAGAGCGAGCGAGTCAATGAATATGAACTTGTTTTTTTTTTTTTTTTTTTTTTTTTTTTTTTTTTTATTTTTTTTTTTTTTTTTTTTTTTTTTTTTTTATGTATATTTATTTTTGTTTTATGGCGTTGGCGAATTGTAGTGTTTCGATCGAAACCAACGGGCCGGAGTACAGTAGAAGGTTGGAAGGGAGTCAACGGCTCCAGCGAGAGAGGTTTTATATGAGACCGAGTCGAAAAGCGGAGCCTCATGTCGAATCAATCATCGACAGGTGTGGAGGGGCATTGATTGGAGTTTTGGAGGGGTAGGATAAGTGGGTCAAGCATCACATTGCGCCGACGTCACAAAGGTTGGACAGTGATCCTTGTTGGTTGAATCCCCTTTTTTTAAAAAAAAGGATAAATAAATAAATAAAATTACTGCCGACTTTCAGGAGTTTATCCCCAAGATTGTTGGGAAAATAAATAGTAATGGCATTGATTTCCTGGGTATTATCAATACCTAGTCGTTCCTTGCCTTCATCAAATTCTTCATGGTGTTATACATCAACTCGGGCACCCCATTCAGCCCTTGCTCCTCCAGATACCTCAACACTCCCGACCTATACTCTGGCCAACTCATCCTCAACCCTCCCCTAATCCCAAGCTGACCCAGTGAACCTTGAGTTACCGGTCCAGCATGCCTCGTCAATAAACTGTCCGCCTCTTCGTCTTCCCGCTCTCGCACATAAGATATCGCCTGCAAACTCAGCAGAGGCGAGTACGAGAGAGTAAAAATGGTGCCCAGATCCAAATCGGAGTCTACAGCCTTGATGTATGATCCTAACGCCCTGGGCACGGACTGGGGAATCCTGCAACCTTGAGCGTTAAGGTCCGTTGTTGCGAATGCTCGTCCGCGCCACAGGCAGTTGCAAATATCCATCAGAAAGCCGTTGAACACGTTGATCTGTTCCCGCTCCCGTGGCGTGAGGTTTCGCGGAAGCGATTTGGACATGACCTGCTCCCAGGCGCGCTTGTAGACTGCTAACGTCCCGCAGAGGCGGGACAGTACTGTGAGGGAAGGACTGAAGTGAAGGAGGTAAACTAGTAAAGGAGGTGGGATGGCGATGTCGATGTGCTGGAGCAGTCTGGGGTTGGAGTAGATGCTTGCGCTGATTTCGTAAAAGTCGAGGATGGCAAGGTAGGTACTCACAGTTGGTGAGGTCTGAGAGAGGGTGAGTGCGAGCGTATTGGTGTGAGTGATGAGGTCTGGTACTGAGCCTGCCGGGATGGATTCGAGGTCGTCGTGCGCTTGCAGTATGATAGACCACCGGCCGAGCAGTTGGGTGTAGAATTTTAAAAGCGAGATCTGGGAATCCGGAGTGTTGTTTAGGACGGATTGTTCGAGGAGCCGGAGGAATTGGCGCAAATCTTGAAATTTCGTGATTGGGATGAAACTTAAAGTCTCAAGGACCGCCTCTTGTTTGTTCCGACCATCCCAAGCCTTGAGGAACTCGACAAAGAATTCCAATAACAATGGCGGTAGGGCCTTGGTACTAAGCGCGTAGTCGTGAATGACTTCGACCATGTCAAGCCATAAAGTTGCGTCTACATCCCCGCTTGCAACATCACCCACACATGCCATTAACCAGTTGCTTACACGAGCAGAGGCTTCGGCATTTGGTCGCAGTAGCAACAGCTTTTGGAGTAGAGGGTCTGCGAGGACAGCCACGAGCTGAGTGGGCATTTCAATCTTCTCTAGGTTCTGCACAAATTGCTCCGCACTGTTGATCTCCTCTAGGGTGACGGAACTCTAATCATTGTGAGCATCAATAATTACCGTGTGAGACCTTTCAAGTCAAACATACCTCTTGAGCATGCTGCGTGCTGACAGCCGGGAACAAGGCCTTCGCCCCTCTTAATTGCCGAGCAAGAACATGGCTGACAGAAAATCCGTTTCTAGGACCTGAATCTAACTGGCTGTCACGATGTCGTTGTTGAATAATGTCAAGCCGCTCCCGCCATTGAGTATCTGGATGTTTGAACGCTGCCGCTCGTCCCTTGGTGATATCTCCAATGATGATCTCTGGATAGTAATTTTTAAATATGCGAAGTAGACCTATCAAGCTCGGATCACCTCCAGTTTGATGTGACAGGTTCAGTCTACGATTCTCAGTTAACTCGTCTCTTGGCTAACCTGGCTGAGTAGAGGGCGACTTACATCGTCTGAATCCGAAATGGTCTGACATGTTTACGCCTTGTTATCAGAGCAAGGAGATGACATAACTGCGGTCTAATGGCAGCTGTATCAATGAGGTTAAACAACACTGCGTACGTCTGTGATAAGATAGTTGGATTCTCCAGCAGGTGATGCACCATAACCAGCCATCTGAGAAACAGCCCCTGGAGAGGAAAGGAGGGTTTCAGGTGACCATGACCCAAAGCACCCACCAGTCGCAAAACGACTTCGTCTGCCACCTTCCCTAAGGGATAGAGGTTCCGGGCAATGGCTCCAAGGCTGGCCTGGTCCAGATGGTTGCGGACCGTAAGCAGCTCAACAAGCCGAGCTAGCTCATCGGGTAGAGCGCCCCTCTCATACAAGAGCGATGTAGCCCTCTCGATGGTAGGCTTGATCGCTACAAGACGACGCTTTGTAGGTACTTTGGAAGCTGCCCGGACGTTAGCGTCTGTACCGATCTCAGAGAAACTTTGATGCATACCGGCCTCGATGTCCCCCAAGAGCTCTTCAAGATCGTCATCTGGGGGCGATGGAGACGTCATTGTTGGGGTTTATTGTTGTATTTTTTGGGGGGCGGGGTGGTATGCCTAATTAAGTTTTGCATTACTTCTCCCTATTATTGTGATCTGGTGCTTAGGTGGGTTTGGTGATGTCTTCACCTGTTTCAGCCGCGTCTTCCTGCTGGTACGCGTCCCGGGAAAAGGGAGCCTAAATAGGCTAGTGTTTGGCTTATTTTATCTAGGTATTTAATGCAACATCATCACAAGCATGCAGAGATGAGATTTAAATATAGTGGGGCTGACCAAGCAGTGCTCACTGTTACACGAAATATTACATACGCAGTCCTTTGGCAAGTCATCGGCGAATTCGACATGCACAAACGAGCAAGAAGCGGAATACCTGCCAATTTCCATCAGAACTCGGTCCGCATGGATAATTCAGTTTTTTCATGACGTGCGTGTGCGCGGGTGAATCGCTTTATCGGTGACTCCGGGTAAACGTGCCTGCCAATTGCAGTATGTAAAGCAGGTACAAGTCACCATCCACTGGCGGAAGGTGTGTGGTTGAAATCCCAATGCATGTTCCCGTTACACAAGGTCGGGGCAAGGAAAGGCAGGCACCTTCTACAGAAAAAAAAAATTAAAAAAATTCCACCGAACCTTGTCGACGGATTGCCTGGATTGGCTATCGGTTGCGCATGGTTACACAGTAAATTGGTTTTCCCCCATTCCTTGTTGGCAGCACACCACCACCACCCTCGTCTGGATCGAGATACTTCCCCCTCCACGCACACTTGGTCCGTCTTGTTCCGAGATTCTTCCTTGTTCCTTTTCTCCCGTCTCACTCGGTTCTACCTAATACCGACGGAGACCTGACTCGAGATCATATTGCACCCCCACGCAGTCCTGGAAATGTGATACGGATTAGGTACATCGATCCTCACCTTGAACCAGCATGAATTGTCGAGGCAATGATGAGGCTAGTCCTTGCGCCTCGTGCTATTCTCCCAAACATACGCGACATGGCCTTCAGCCTCGGTATGCCAACCCGGATCTTGTCGGGGCAGTCCAAGTACACCTTACACAGTGTGTTTTATCACAAAGGATATGTTTCTGAAGGCCGCCCTTCGGCCGCGATCCGGGCCTCGGGAGAGTTTTATTTTTATCAACTCAAATTCCCCACAAAAACATCATCTGGGGTATTAAATATCCCTAGCTCCCTCCTCCCCTCGGCCCCGCCCACGGAGCTTCGATCTCGTCGTTTGAATCAACGTCAAACATTTATTGTCCATCGTCGATACTGGGGCTCCCGGCATGGTTGGCGGAAGAGGGGGGGGGGGTGGGGTGAAGTCATCCATATTACCCAACTTGGAAGTAAAATGTCATTGTCAGTGTGTGCCACCCGGGGATATCATGGCAACGCGGCATGGACGACCCATGTTCTGATCACTGTTCACCCTGCTCTAACGAGACCCTCTGTGTAACCCACACACGCTTCATACCCTGTGATCGGTCAGCGGGGGTTACGGAAAGGTCAGTCAGCGTTGGCCGTGTCCGCGCGCTTCCACAATCCAACTGCTATCAACTAAACTCGATTTCCTGGAGATCCCGCCAACATGCCACCTTGCGCAACATCAACACGCAGCCGAGCCCCGCGGGTACCCAGGGAGTGCCGACTTGAACCCAAAAAAACGTAAAGATGGACTCTGACGTTGGCGAGAGGACGAACGGGCTGGGCATTGGGCGCATCATGCGTCTTGACACAATATGTGGGTGCATTCCTCCTGTGCGACCCCAAGCTGCGATTCAGGCGCACCACAATGGAATAGCCTGCTTACTACCAGCCAATAAGATCAAGGTCTCTGAATTCAGCAACCAAGGGGATCATACACTGGAGTATGCGCGCAAATAAACCCCAACGGCATTGCCCAAAAGCAGGCTACCACCATATGGTGTTTCGACTGTCGTCGATAATAATTCTGCACCTTGTATTCATCAGCCCTAAATTCGTCTTGGAGCGTCACCTAAAGCCACCCAGGCCGTTTTCTGAGACCCCTGCTGGCTGACAGCCACCAGGGAGGTCGACAGGGGACCCGAGCTTTGCTTGGTTTCCTCCCTGCGGTCGTCATTGCATCGGCTGCAGTCCGCTCTAATCCCAGATTTGTCAATCTGGGCACAGTCACCCCCAACACCCCCCAACAGGGTCAACTCGAGATAAGTTCGGGTGCGGTGTCACACACACTCTTGTCAGGGTCCCTGCAATATTCAAAAGAGGGAGAATTGCAACATGCTCCACTACATAACCACAATTTTCCGCCGTTGCGTTGCCGACACGGCCTGTGTTTTCTCTTGGTTGCCCCCAAATTCCCTGTTCGCTCCCATTGGACCTTAGATTGCTTGGTGGCTCTTGGACAGACGTTGAAGTACACAGCAAGTCCCTCTGCGCACTGCACCTCGGGCCGGGATTCCCCAGATCACATTTCCCAAATGTCACTCAAGCTTGGTCAACTCTCGAGGCTCTAATATCCTCTCCTCGTCCGTTTTCATCTCGTATCCAAGTTGCCACTTCCGGCAGCCAGGGAGTATACTAAGGGAGAAAGGTGAAGTAGTCAGATGAGAAATCTGTGTCCCCATCCAGAGATGCAGCATCGTTACACGCCGTGTCAAGGTGTCCGTAAGTGACGTTCCCCGTGGACCCCAAGAACTAGCTTAGCATCTGACCCGTGTATTTATAGAGACCCTCCACGCCTGCTCAGCATGAGCTTTCCCGTTCATCTCATGAACCAAACCGGTTCCCCAGAAATGGCCGCCAAGAAGCAACAACAGCACATCTCGGTCATTCACGACTCTCAGTCTTATCTCCCGCTTTCAAAACCACTAAAAGATGGCGACCTCATCCTCCTCCTCACACCCGCCACTGTGCCTGACATAACCGCGTGCAGAAAAGATCCCAAAGCGCTGACGAGTGATCCATTTGAGCCTCTGGGAAGGGCCTTGGCCAGACGCCATCCATGGGTTCGTCACGTCCCGTATCTGCCGCGGAATGGCATCACTGGTACTCACGTCGTGCACATCCGGCTTGCCAGTGTCGTGATATTTGTGATTTCTGGCCCGCCCGGCGAGGGACAGACGTCACAGGTATCTCTGGCTGAGATTACGCGAGGTGTGTGCGAAAACCGGCCCCAGGTTATCCTGGCATGTTGCGATGTTTCGGAACTGGGGGGCCTCGATAAGTCCTTCCCAGCGATTGTGCAAATACCTGGATTCGCGCCTCCAGACCTGGAAGCTGCCGCCGCTGTGCTCTTTGGGGAACCCACGACGCCGAAGCCATCATCGCCCTCAGGACCAAACGTTCACAATCTCCTCGTGGCGCCAAAGTTGTGGACCTCTCAGGTTTTTGATCCGCATCGAGATCTGGACGGAGCATATGAGCTTTGGCGTCAGTGTTTTCCAGAGTGCCTTCATCTGAACCGTTTCTTGTTCCAATCCCTACTCCAGCGCGATGGATACGCCATGCACTACGTCGTACGGGAGGCCGGAACCTCTCAGCTCCTGGGGTTCTGTGCGACATATACAACGTATGCCGACAGCGGAGGTGAAAGGCTGATTGGATCCTTGGCCGCCCTTCTTGTACGCCCATCTTACCGGCAACGAGGCATCGGGTTGAGTTTGCACAACTTTGCATTACGCCAGCTGGCTCGCACCCGCGGTGTTAGCCGCCTGCAGCTTGGGAGCACGTTCCCTCGGTTATTCTATGGGCTGCCACTCGATACACCTTACGAAGACTGGTTCAGACGGCGTGACTGGCCCATAGCACTGGGCTGCAGTAGCGCGCAGGAAGTTAGCGATTGGATTCTGAGGTTTGAGGACTGGCAGCCCTCTCTGCTTCCCCCCACCACTGTGAAATTTCGCCAATGTGAATTTCATGAATTTGACAAGGTCCTGCAGCTCGTCGAGACTCAGCCGAGCGACGAGAACACCGTGGGATGGTATGACCAGTACGCCAAGTTTGTCAATACCATGAACATCCGAGACATCATCCTTGGTCTCGACGGGGATAACATTGTTGCAGCAGCTATGACCTATGTCAAGAATTCTGGGAGTCCAGTGGCAGAAGATTTGCCATGGGCCAGCATGATTGGGGATGATGTTGGGGGCGTGACATGCATTTGTACTTCAGGTAGGGCAAGCAAAGGACAATTATCAATCCTTTCTCAAACCAACATACTGACACTTGTTATTCTAGACATGGTAAAAAAAGACGAGCTCATGTTCAATCTGTTGGACTGTTGTGTCGGCACGCTCAAAGAGCAAGGGATGACCAGGCTTTTTATTGATGCAGTCAAAGGAAGTAATGAGGACTTCAGGTCCATGGGTAAGTGTCGCGTCCTACAATGCAAATCACCAGAGGAATTGGGTCGACTGATCGATTTCAGGATTCCAAAAATGGGCGACCTATCGAGACGTATGGCGCGAGGCGCAAAAAATGTAGCACCCACAAGCCCGGCCCACAGGGTGCAGGTGCGCCTCGCTGGAAAGCGCTCAATAATTAGCACAGTCTGCGGATTGGTGTGCCAGTTCCGTTGTCTTTGTTTTTTAGCAGCCAGTCCGAGCCAGCTTGGGCGTTTGCCTCGCTCGGACTATAGCTGCTCGTTTGGGTGTGCTAAGCCGGTTCGACCGACAACCGGCTAGCTGTACTCGGACTCCTGCTTGAGGTGACAGTTAAAGTGACCCAGACACGGGCCCATCAAGATCATCACGTTTTGAAGGATCACAAGGTTACATCAACTTGGTTTGCGGCAGGAGACTACCAACAATGAAGAACCTCCAAAGCCCCCAGCTTGAACCTTTGTCCCTGACTTATCATTCGCCTTGTCAATACAAATTACATATCACAAGAGTTGGCCATGCGCGAGCATCATCTTTATCAGCATTTACCACTTTCTTTCCGACCCACCTTTAAAAAGGAAATCCAAATATCATGTACAGCTCCGATGTTTGACCGGACCTACCTAAGAGAAGGAAGGCTGTTGCATAGCCGAGCCAGAGTGCGCAAAAATCTATTTGCTTCGGTGCGTCAATGGCGTTAGTTACACAGAGCATTGGGGTCTTGGTAAAAAAAAAAAAAAAAAAAAAAAAAAAAAAAAAAAAAAAGAAGGGCCGGCGGGCAATATTTTAGGACTGGTCACACACCTTTTTTTTTTTTTTTCTTGTCAGACAGCCTAGTCAAGCGTCAACGGAATTTCAGATTCTGACAGAGTAACTCCAAAAGGAACAAACCTCGAAGTTCATCGGGGACTCTCCTAAATGACCACATGGTCTACATTTTCCGGCTTGTATAATTCTGTTTGGTGGAGAAATTCTCCCTTGTTGAAAGGCCTCCAATACATCAGCATCATTCAGCATCTATCAAGTCTTATGCTTGCTGGTCGGTTTGTGCGACCAGGAGAAACCGTTCGCTCCCTGACAAGCGAGAGCCTACATGACTTGCGTTCAGCGGACAGTTGGGAGAGGAGGTGGTGACAATGAGCCCTCTATCTCATTGTTCACGATGCGCGTGCATATAGTTGAGAGAGAGGCCTGGTACATACACAGTTTTCTTCCCACTCCAGCCGCGACACGGTGATCGCCCGGCTTTCTTCTTGTTCAAACCCTTTCCCATCACCACGTCAAGCGCGAAGGATCTGGGCCGCAGCAGATCCCACCGCTCCACCACAACCACTCAAACTCAGATCTGTCGAGGGGGCATGTGTATATAACGGCACGGGCTTATTATAGCAAGCTTCGCCAACCAGCAACACCAACCCCCCATATCATCAAAGAGGGTTTAGTGCTGTTATTGTATTGGTTACACAATGCACCACCACCACCCTTGCCTGATCCATGCGTACAGGTCTAATCATTACTCTTCGCCTCACGTTGAATTGGACCATCGTTCAAGCCTGGGAAGTGTCTGTTTTGGGGGCCAAAATGGGAGGGGGGGGGGGGGAGAGGTGCAAGCAACAGCTTGCATACCACGCTTGTTCTTGTGATCATAACTCGGACCTTTGAACTTTGGTGCTTGCTTGAGGGGCCGCCCCCCCCCCCCCCCCGCGGGCGGGGGCGGAGGGTTGTGGTTAAGGGGAGGGGTTTGGGTTGTTTGTTGTTGATGTGTTGTTTTTTTTTTTTTTTTT